>JAIPRL010001774.1:0-73501 GCA_025469235.1 Pemphigus obesinymphae | reverse complement strand
TAACACCGTAGGATTTTCACCTAGCCAGACATGGCATTTAAACCACATAGTAGCTCCCGCTACTGCCACCGCGAAGCCAAAGCCCCCCCTCCCCGATCAAGGTCACCCCGGATCGGGGTTAGGACGGGTAACTACCCGGCTTGCGCCGTTGTGCATGGTCGTTAGGGCTCCCGACCGTCCCACGGTACCGATCGCGATCATCGGTGGGATCTTACGTCATTGCCAGTGCGTCGTCGTCCTAAGACTCAGCAGTGGTTGACTATCATGATTTATTAGCGTGTGTGCAGGTTACGGCTGACCTTTTAACGGACGGTCGTCCGAGGGCGGTGGTCGCAACCCTCTGGTTAGGCTTAAGGGATCCCAGATCAGCCCGAGAAAACTAAAACACAGGCACCTTCAGATGGTGATCCAGACGATCCACCTTCTGTATCGCCCGAAAAATCGTTTTTGGTAAGTACCTAATATTTAAAAAAATACATGATAGGAATATGGTATTAGGCTTTACATCAAACGAAACTATAACATCGTTTTATACTGAAATTTCACACACTCTACACTTAAAATCTACACTTAAGGGTTTTTCTTGTCTACTTCCAAATCCAATTAAGGATAAATTCAAATTTATTGTAAAGTTTTATTCAGATATATTAGATGACTGTTGGAATTCAATGTTGTGTGAAGATATACTTTTAGGAGAGTTGGTAATGTGGTACCAAAGTTATAATTATAATCAATCAGTCACAGATATTAAAAAAACTGTAGCAGAAAGCTATTTTCAATGTGATCAACAAATGTATCCTGTAATATCAAAGCTATTGCACATTTTGGTAACATTGCCTGTTACAACTGCCACAGGAGAACGATCTTTTTCGACTTTATGTAGGCTTAAAACATATTTACGAAACACCACAGGACAGCAAAGACTCAATGGAATGGCTACATTAAATATACATAATGATATTGCGGTCGATCCAAGCATAATTCTCGATGAGATGGCAAAAGACTCTAAAAGGAGAATTAATTTAAGATTATAACTGTTATTTAAAATTTTTATAACTATTTTATTATACATAGAATTTTAATTTATAAACACTGTTTCTTCATTTTTTAAGTCATCACTCATACTAAATTATTTAATGCTCTAGGGCAATATAATATTATATTTTCCAAAATAGTATTTTTAAATATTTGAAAATTACTACTAGGGAACATTATAGATTTCCTCTAAATATAGTCTATACTCATTATTCTATGTTATGTATAACCCCCCCCCCTCCCTCGAAAAAATATCCTAGTTGAGCCACTGCAATCGACCAAGTGAAAAGATTTATTTATTTTTTTTTTTATTTATTTATTTATTATTTATATTATCTAGGTAGTATAATTAGCCAAGATGGAAAATGTACTATGGAAGTAATATCAAGGATCGCTCAAGCAAAAACAGCATTTATGACCAAAAGGAACCTACTGTGCTCTAAAAGAAGAACTAACTAAAATGTTTTAAACGAAATAAATGAAACCAGGAAGATACATAATACCATAAAAGAAAGAAGACGGAATATGATTGGTCATGTCTTAATACACGAAGAAGAGCTTCTGTATATTATAATAGAAGGGAAGATAAATGGAAAAAGAGACCGAGAACGACCAAGAACATCTTACATCAAAAGGACGATTTCCGATGCAGGTCTAACAAACTATAAGGAACTGAAAAGATTAGCGGATAATAGAGATGAATGGAGAAATTTCGGAAAACTGCAAAACCAACCTTAGGGTTGATCACAAAAAAACATATATATATATATAATACAATACACTCGAGTGATAAAAATACAATGATGTGTTTTAATTTTTTATGCATACACTTTTTCGAGCAGAAATAGTTAAGTGAAAGTTTTCTGGTAATAAGGTTTTTGAACGGAAATCCGTTCTAATTGGTACTTTATTAATGTCAGGTTTCAATTTTTCTAGGCAAGGTAGTTTATTCAAAATCGTAAAGAAAAACTACGTTAAGGGAAAAAAATATATATAAAAAATCATTATAAATTAGAAGACAACAAATAAATTACTATTCGTGGTTACCATTATAACATATAATATTTATAACTATCAAAAATGAAAATTATTATATATTGGAAAATTAAAATATCAGAAACTTGAAATTTACACCATATATTTAGTATAGCACTATACATTTAATATATATTAAAAATAATACACACCAAAGATACTCTCAGAATCGTTTTATCGGAAAAATTACTTAAACGTTGTTTTCAAATTTAATGTATCCACCATCAGTATCCTAACCAACGAGCAAAGTATTTTCAACCTAACTAGAGGTGGGTCTAACTTAAAATTTAGGCGTCAAACCGAACTATAAAGTTTGAGATCGAACCCAAACCCAGAAATATTTCTGTAAAATCGTAAATAGGCAAAAAAAAAAAAAAAATTAATGACGAACTATCGAACTCATTTGAATTATGTTCGAATTCAAACTTCTCCCCGAGTTCGGTTTTGTTCGATGTTTCATTACTTAAGTTCGACTTTCTAGCCCGGACCGTACTCTTGATGATTGAATTGAATGGATACGCGTTTACCGTGATGTATTTATGTTTATTGTGTTGTTTTAGCTTGAGATTGCAACCAAATGCAGGAAAATAGGATTTCCAAACAGGACGACGTGAAAAGATGGGGAAAAAATTTCCCGAGTGATTTGAGTTTCTGCGTTACCTCGTACACAGCACGGAAAACGCTGATACGTGACGGGCCGATAACTTCGGCCGAACGGCGTGCAATCGGAACCGACGAAACCACCATGTGGCCGTTGGCCCGACGTTCGATCGAATAATTTTCAAAATGATTTCAAAGATATTGATTTGGATATCAAGAGGTCTAAGAGTGTAGACGAGGGCCGTTTAATGAAATATTTCAACCTACTAATTTTAGACGCGGCCGTGTCCGTGAATGTGGTCGAAAATTAAGCAATTCTATCGGTCGGTTTTATCGAAGTCGTTAATATTTCGATATATTTATTCGTCTGTTCACCTTGATGGGTTTTTTGTTCTTACTGCGTGCACAGTAAAAATGCGTGGTGGCCCGACTTCACAGACGTCGGCCGAAGGTAAAAATATGTTTTTTTGGAAAAAAATTCGTTGAAAATATTGAACACCATACGTGCATATATTATTATGTGTCTTGTACACTCTTCAAGCGGAACATTATACTGTAGGACGTCACGGATGACATTATAATATTAAGACGCGTTTTCGTTAGACGACAATCGAAAAAAAAAATAAAATAAAAATTTCGACCGGCAGATGAGTTATATGTATTCCGTTTTTGATTGTTTTTTTTTTTTTTTTGTATTTAGAAATGAAGGTAAAAACATTAAATCGACAAATAAATAATATCCAAATAAATTTCTCTCCCGAGAGTACAATTATTATTATATAGGCTGGGCAATTTATACCGCACCGAGCGCGTATATTATATATATATATATACTGTGCAGTATTAGGTCAGGCAATTTGTAACTCTGGGAATAATATATAATAATAATTTTCGGTTACTTTACGCTCCCCGTAGTCGCATTCGTGTACTCCAATATTAATAGGACGAAAATTCACCGAGATATTAGCGCCCGAGGACAATTTCTATGGGCTAGTGAAATATATATATATATATATTGCATGTGTTACGCCGTGTTCGAAAAATGACGCAAACATATTATTTTATACCGTATACCGTATATATACCGTATACCGTATACCGTATATATACTAAGGAAAATATAATTTTTTCGTCGACTGGCTCGTTATAAAATATTCATATATCTCACCGAGATGTTCAGCAGTGGGATGTCAGTAAATGTATACGTTTACGTCACCATAATGAATATATAATATTTTGATATCATTATTATTTCTTTATATCAAATACACACACACACAAAATTACCAGCGATGTCACTATATATCCGGTGCGATTGACCCGAATCTGAATATTTTACCGTTTTATCGTAAAACCAACGACGGACTCGCGGCGGTTCCGGACTGCGAAATTCCAAAATACGGCCGTATAACATTATTATATATTTCATGAACTCGTTCCGATTCTCGGGATCGGTGCTGAAAAATGTTCGTTGGAGGTCTTCTCGTAGAGTAATTTTCCGACTTGTTGTTTCCAAAAAACTTAATAAGTACTTAAAAAAAAAAAAAAAAATCGTCGAAATTCTCTATATACGTATATATATATATATATATATATGCGTAAAATGGTAAATTTATCATTTTACTTTGAGCTTAAGCAAAAAAACATAAATAAATAAATAAAAAGTCATCTATTTTTTTATTTTTTTTTTTTTTTTAGTGCTGACTTCACTTAATTCTGTTCGATTTATTTCTCCACGACCCTCTAAACCCCCTTCCCATTCGGCCCTGTGTGTACTTTGGTGCAAAAGAACGATTTGTAAAACTACAATGTTTATCGTTTAATATATTAATACGTTATTTTGTCGATTTAAAAATACATTAACATAATATCGTATATAATTTTAATCAAATTGGCGTGTACTATATATAATGGATATTTTTATTTCTCAACCACTAGCAAGTTTTACAATGACGTTTGTTTCTTATATAGATATTTCTGCAAACCACTTTTGGACCTCCGTTATTTTTAAAACTTCACATATTTCGATCTTTTTTATTCGAAACGATTGTATCTAATTTGTACTTTGAAAATGTCATTTTTTAATTTTTCAGTGGTAATTATTGACGTGTAAGATAAACTTCCGAAAAATGTCGGAAAACTGGAAAAACTGAATGTTTCAGTCGAAGTCAATTATGGTTGTTTCTTTATGCAATTCCGAAAATTGCTTAAGAATTCGACATTTTAAAAGAGTAATACTTTAAAGTACCTATTAAATGTTTTAGTCGTATATAAAATATTGACATCACAAAATTTACAAAAATACTGTTTACACTTTTTAAAAAATATATTCTTATTTTTGAGAGAAACGAGGGAGTTTATTTTCATCTTATATTTTATTTTATGTGAATCACTTTTCAGCCAGAAGGCTTGATCCAAGACTTTCCAATAACAAATTTTATCAATTATTTGTACTTTATTAAGCGGGTAATTAAGCGGATAAAAAGTATCGAAAAATTACTAAAACCCCGTAAAAACACGATTCCGTTATTATTTATTGTTATTTATGGTTAATTTTGAAAATAATGATTTTTGAAATTTTCACACCGAATATGTTATTGAATACATTTATGTCGATAAAATTATGAATTTTTTTTTTTTGGCAATTTTTGTTATTTATAGACATTTTATATTTCCTAAATGGAGTCATTTTGGGATTTATGACCTAAAAATGTAATACATTAAATTTAAACGTACGTCAATTTGTTTATATTCTAAAAAATATCCAAAATCGGTGATCACAATATTATATTTAATCGCAATTTAAATTTTTTATAAAATATATTATGTCCTTAAGAAATGAATTCAAATTTTGGGGGAAAAATAAGCCTAAGACTTGACATTTTTACGAAGTACATATATGTATTTAACTATTTTACTGATTGTATAAAATGCACTTTTTGGCAAATTATTGATTTTAACATTTCTCTTGTGAAATTGGTAGTTTAAGTTAATAAAATCTTAACTATTTAACTTCCATGTCAATTAAGCCCACAACATCAGAAATGTGAGTTGAACATTTTGAGCGGAGTGAGGGAGCTATAGTAGTGGTTTTACAATGGTGTTAATCATTTTATTCTTTTAAGCCCACACGCATTTTGCGCATGCCTTTTAGTAATTTTGCATTTATGAAATTAATGCATTTAAAAATAGTTGGGGACATATTGAATGTAGGATTTATAGTTATAACATTTTTATATTATATATAAAAATGAATCCTTATTTCCCTTGATCACCACATAACTTGAAAACGCTTTTACCGATTTCATTTATCTTTTTTTTTTAAGTTTTCTAATACTTTGTAGAAGGTTCTTACGAAAAGAAAAATTAAAAAAGTTGCCCCGAAAGTTGGAAAATTTCAGAAAACTTAACGACTATTTAAACTTCGCGCGTTTGACAGTTCACTCGATACTCTGTGGTAGAAATATCAAGGACACTATACAATATATAATATGTAATCTATGTATTATTATGTAATCTACGGATAAATAAGAAAACGAATAGTTCACGACGACCATAATTAAATCATAATTTTTATGTTCTCATTTTAGATTTAGATCTTTCCGCTATACATATTGGACATTCTATCGATTAGTCGGCATTATTACATCGATCAAAAAATGTATTTATTCATTTCTTTAATATTCTTAGTGCTTAGAGGAGATATTACGATATATTATTTATTTGTGATTAAATTGTTTTCATTATATAATATATTTTCTGCAGATGTAGGTACCAATTTAAAAGATTTAAATTAAACCAAAAATACCATTTTATAGAAAAACAAATACAGAAATACGTTTTATAAAAACCGAAAATTACAAAATCCGTAAAAAAAAACTTTTATGTTTTATAATCAAAATTTAAGTGTCTATCTTTCATTTCAATATACAGGTCTTTCAAGTTGTTTTATTTCAATTTTCTGTTAATATGATAGGTAATGAATTTTTATCTACTATATCATACTAATATAATATACACCAATAATAAAAGAATAAATTAAATAAATAATAAAGAAATGTTGAAATGTGCACGTGTCACGAACATACAGATTAAATGAAACCAGATTGTGCACTCAATTACTATACGTTTACATGCCGTCGTTAATCCTCATTAACTTAATACGCATTAAGTTAATGCGCATTAGGGTTCGAGTTTACATGCATCTAAATAATAAAAATACTTTAAATATAAAACGTAATATGTACAGAAAATTAGAATAATTATGATATCTGATAAGTAATATAAATTAAGTAAATAAGTTATAAAGTAAGATAAGTAATATAACTGATAACCTAATCACTGCAAGTCATTGATGCGCATTTAAGCGTTTACATGTATTTCTTAATCCTGGAGTAAGAATTAATTCGATTTGATGGATTGAATTAAATAATAAATGCGCATTAACGACTGCACGTAAACGTAGTAGTTATTGTTTATCGAAAAAAAATCAAATTCGATAGTTGTTATACTATCCAGGCCCCAAATTATTGTTACCACATGTTAGAATCCAAAAGTCTTTTTTTTTGTAATGATTTTCTAATGATTTAAATTCTAATGTTATTTATTATTATTTATGAACAGTAGGTAAATAACATTCAAGGTTTATAGATTGAATCGGTCAGTGTAGCAAACATATTGTAAATGAACAGTACAATAAATTTAATTATCGTAACTGGATACGCCACTTAGCGGGCAGCACCCAATCACAGCATCATATTCACGATTCTATTATTCTAAGCCCGAGTGCACCATCTGGTTTTATTTAATCTGTGGTTCCGCAGTCCACATGCATATCGGGCGATTATTCGTATCGCTCCGGCTGCATTATTACCGAATTCCCCTTCTTATGTGTTTTTATGTTTTGATCGTATAGGTAGTCATGGACGGGTGATTGTCAACGTAGCTCCAGCGCTGTTCTATACTCGATAACCGTGCAAATAAATAATGGGTAGCTGATAGGTACCTATTTCAACAGTATTATCACCTACATATTATATTTTTAAACTCCGATTACCTTGTAGGTATAGTGATTTCATAACAATGGAAAACCATTTTTACTTTTAACATTATTATTTTGAAAATTCCTTACAACATAAATACAAATAATTGTTAATATTTAAATCAACGCCTAACTTGTTAATAAGTAATTTGCTACGTTTTTAGAGAGGGGAGGCGATCGCCCCATCGCCCCTACGCACGAGCCACCACTGTAAAATACCAAATGGTGCTGTGAACAAAAAAAAAAAGATTATGAACCACTGACATAATACTACGTTATCGATGAGATTATTTATATTATGATATTATTATATATTATACAATATATTATGTTTCTTTTGAATAGTTTCTTCAAATACTCAATATATAAAGGAATATTTCAATTTCCAAACATAAGGAAATTCTAATTGGTATAAAAAATGTTCCATTAAAGTAAAGATTTATTATATGTTCATCAATTATTTATAATATTCACCCGATTTCTTAATTTTCCAAATAATATTGCTTAATATCGTAATGTCTAATCGTATTTAACCGTACATCATGTGACTATATTATGTTACAATTATTTGCAGTATTTTAATGTACAACAAATTAAACCATAAGTTTTAACAATATTTTGTAAGTTTTCAAGGAAAAATTTCCTAAACTGAACTCTACACAGAGCCGGATTTAAAGAGAGGCCAGAGGCCCCAAGTCCCCACCGGCCGTAATGGAATTGCAGTGATTCTAATTATATAATTATAACAAATACATTTTGAAGAAAAACTTTTTGAAAAATAATAAAAAAAAATTTTTTCACAAAAATGTTTAATACTTTTAAAAATTTACAAAAAAATGAATTAAAATAAATAAATAAATCAGTTTAAAATGCTATTATTTTACCGGGTTTTATGTATAACATCACATGTGTGTCGGTATAACGAGTTTTGAACAATTCCAAAAATTATTTACGATAATATAACACCAGCACCGGCAAGTGACTGCCAGGATTTTGTATGTGTGATATTATCTATAGATACATCGTGTATTGCAGTTGTGTACACAGTGGGTAGATTTGGGGGATAGATCTCCCCTTGATCTTTTTTTTAGAATATTTTGCCTTTATAGTGTTTTTGTAATGAAAATATTTTTTATCAATTATATTTCTTTTTAATGATAACAGTGTCACAGAATATATTCTTGTTGTATAAATGTTAGTTAGTAAACTGTATAATGGTTCGAGGTCGGAAGTAAACTTTGTAAAAAATATTTTCATGCCCCCCCCTCCCCATAGAAAATTACTGTTTACCTACGCTACTGGTGTATTGTTATGATTTTTGTTTATCATTTATTTGACAGTAGATCTTTGAACGCTATATACGTGTCGTGGTTATTAAGTAAGTAAAATATTATACAATTAAATATAAATCTGATTTTACTCTAGGCGATATTTTTCGTGGGCGAATTTTATTATTTCTATTTATCATCTATTATTACCAACAGGTATGGTGGCCATAAATATGAAACAAAAAAAAAAGTTCTTCAATCTTTTTATTTTAGTTTTCAAATACTATACCTATTTTACATAACATACCTATACTGTATATAATATATATATATATATATATATATAAAAACGCATCCACACCAAAGTAACTTTGTCGTAAACACGTGTTTCGTCAACGTCGGTGACACTAAACAATGAATGTTTCTGAAATGTATTGAATAATAAATACATATAAATACAGTGTTTTACTTTCATTTATTTAATTCATTTTATCCTAATTAAATTATTACATTCGTTCTTTATATTAGTTTTTATAAGTTTTTCTATATAGTCATATTATAGGTAAACTATTTAAATACTAAAATATAAAGTAGGTTCCTATTTTTTACATACATTTCATCAAATTACCATTTTTATACGTTTTTTTTTTTTGATTCTGAGTGGAGCGAGGAAAATAGTGGTTTTACGATGATGTTTATTTTTTTTATCCTGTAAATAAAATTTCCACCAGAAGGAGTGCTTTGATTTCTACGTATAGCACCTTTATTGATTACATTTTCATTTGTTGATTTTTTGATCAACCGCTATTGGTTTTATGATTTTTAACGAGTTATTATATTTCATTAAAATCGCATATAGTTACTTCTCTGTAATTTCGAAAATAATCATTCTATTGTATTGACATTTTTAACAAAAAAAAAAAAACTTTTTTTCAAAAAATTTTATTCAATTTTATTTACGAAATTGTATTTATTATGTATACCTGTACGTATACAATATCGAATATGGTTATATCATTAAATCTCCAAAAGTACCTTTGTATAAAAAATAAATTATAACTAATAAGTACATTTTTATCTTTACTTAAATGTTCTATCATTCATTCCTTAATACTAGTATTAAAAAAGGCCCCACCATTCTTTGGCCCAATCACTATACAGGGGGTCAACACCCCCCTGAAATGGAAATTTTTACTATAATTATATCATATTATAATATACCTGTATTTTTTGGCTCCCTCCCGCCCCAAATAATTTTTTGTGTACGTGTCTGAAACAGGCCCCTACCATCTTTTGGCCCCGAGCCTCCACAACTGTAAATTTATGTAGTCTCTACATAAAATATACTGAATGCATATTCGACGGTAATAGAATTAAATGGAGACATTGTAAATAAGTATTGTATTTTGTCCCTCGAAAATTGTGAATGCCCATAAATGAACCAATGTCATATATTCAATGTTCATATGTACATCGATATGCAAATCAATAAACTTGAGAACCATATTCACATTCAAGTATGTATTTAATTTAAAAAAATCTACTTTCAAGTCTACTTTTAAAAAGACTATACTTTTTTAACGATTATTGAAATTTAAAATATGAAATTTAGTATTTTCAATATAGAGTGATCGCACGATGAATTCATTTCACTCGAGTTTCTAAATTAATGTAAGAAAGGGTGAACACGTTTAATCAAGATATAAAACTTTTCTCATTCCCACAATTATTATAATATAATATATCGTTTTGTATAACCTGTTATATAATAATAATTATATATATTTTTTACAAATCTTTAATATAATTTTTCATTTTTATTTTCGTTTTATTTATTTATTTATTATTATTATTTTTTTTTTTTTATGAGCGTATACGTCATGTAATACGGAAACACAAAATAAGTAAGTACAGATTCGTTTAAAAACATATTATTTTCAAGGTTTAGCATTAACTATATTTAAAAGGATACAGTTAAACATTACTGTTAACTTTTTACTTTAAGTAGTTAATTTGGTGTACTTACTTATCGTATTATCTATAGTTAAAAAGTCGTGAGTAAATTATTGACTATCGTTAATTTTTGTTCTTGTTAGTTCAATTTCTAATTTTAAAACAAATGATTAAACTTATGATTAAAATTTCATTACAAAAGAACATTATTTGTTTCTCAATTCTGACATTTTGAAAAATTACAGTTATAACAAAAATGATTGTTTAATTAATTATTTTTGGTAGATTTCCATTTTTGTTTAGAATTTAATCTTATTTTGTTTTTATGAATTAGAAATGAACATAATAAAATATTAATCATATACATTTGAAAACACAAACCAAGTATTTATGGAAACCAATTTGCTTTTTGATTAATCAAGTTAGATTCTAATCTGTTCTTAATTTAAACTAGTTCGGTTAATCGTAAATGATTTAAATTAAAATTTTTATATTTTAAACAATATTTTAGTTAACTTACATAATAAGGAATACTTACTTATATCATTAACTTCAACAATTCTTGATTAATATACTCGTATCTTAATATTCAATATATGAGAAATTCGAATAAACTATGATTTAATCCGTTGACTATTATTTAATGAAAAAATTTTAGTTTGAACTTCATTTTTCAATATCAAATATTATACTATACATATATGTATGACTGTAATTGGAAATCAGTAATAATACTATATTATTTTGTGGTTGAAATAATAATAAATAACACCAAAACGTTTTGTTATTAAATATTTTACATTTTCATACATAATTTTTATATACAATGTTTCATTATATACTAACAAATTTATATTAACTATACTAATAATAATACAAAGTATAAACTTACAATAGTCACGTATGCTTAACGTAGATAATATTATAATTTATGATTGTACATTTTAAATAGTTCATGTTTGAATAAAATTATATTTTATAAAAAGAAAAAAATATATTTGAATATAATACCGAACGTCTGGTAATACGCAAAAGAAACGATAATTTAATCATTTAATGGGCATTGGTATTCTTATTAATAGTATTTTTACATTTCAAGTGTTATAATAATAATTGTATTGTAATAATAATAATAATAATAATAATAAATTGTCTATGGCACGTCATAGTGGCAAGTGTACTAAACGCTATTTTATATATATATATATATATATATATTTAAAATAACATACATGATATATATATTTATAATAATATTTAACACTCCAAAATCTTTGGTATTCAAAGCGATCCTATATTATCCAAAACACATATACACAGTTGCACTCAGGACTCTTATGAACATTTTTAATGTCCGACACGATACTGTTTGTAATGTTTTATTGTGTTTCAATCCACATTTATAACTGTCGTACTTTATACATACAACATATTATACACACATAACTTTACTCTCACTTTTTAGATTAAAATATACTCCATTCACGATTTGAAATAAAATATAGCACGATATTTCTATTTCGAGTTCGTGATAAGCTTGTCGTGAAAAAATGTACGCTTGGTAACTACGCCATCAATATAAATTAACACTCTAAAGATTACACTGTCGAAATTGAAAATATCAAAAAATCAAAATGCATTGACTATATGATTGTAGTGGAATGTTTATATACATGTTTTTATGAAGTCCAATACAACGCA
Organism: Pemphigus obesinymphae; assembly: GCA_025469235.1. Classification (NCBI taxonomy): domain Eukaryota; kingdom Metazoa; phylum Arthropoda; class Insecta; order Hemiptera; family Aphididae; genus Pemphigus; species Pemphigus obesinymphae. The sequence continues at coordinate 60,868 of JAIPRL010001774.1, read as the reverse complement.
GTTTCAGGTTATACGACATAATTAGGTTTAAAAAAATATTATTTGAATTGTTGTGAGCACGGTCCTGCGCGTTTTTACAGTTCTTGATATTGAAATGCAACTAAAATTTTGGGCCAGTAAAAATTTATCCTTTACACTTTTTAACCTAAACATACTTAAGCGCAATATTTATTTACTACGGAAGTTATTTTTCCACACTCGAAACCGAGCCGGTTGAGCTTTCGTCAGTCTTAGGAGTCGATTGTTGTGGATACGTCTGCGACGCTTGTGGCACAGAATCACTGTAAACGTAATTCACTTTGGGCGAACTGTATGAAACAAAATTCCCATTCGAAATCTCATTTACGCTTAAATGGTTGATTTCACTAGGCAGCGTTTCCGTTCCTTTGGAGGGCGTTCCTTTTCCGTCTCTGGTATTGAAGAACAATGCCATTTCTCGATTTTTATCGGTGGAATCCTGGGATAGCTCTAAACTAGCATTTCTCGATGACGTTAAAATTTGTTGCACTTCTGACCCCTGTGGCTGATTATCATATGATCTATCGGATTTTTGTTGATTTTCTATGGCTGATAATATGTCTTGGAGCAATCCATTAGAAAGAACTTGGTCATGAGCAATATTTGCACCACCGGCTTGACCTGGTTGAATTTGAAGCATGTAGTTTCCTGTAGACCCTTGGACAGGGTACTCTTGAATGCCATGAAAGTCTACAGATTTTGATCCTACGACGGAGGATTCTTCTAAACCTAATGATTTTACTATATCATTAACATCAACTCCATCTTGTTGATTTTGATAGTTATTATTATTTGAAGTTGGTTGATAATTATTAGTCTCTACATCTCTCTGTTGTTGCTGAATATTACTCTCTTCAATATTATGTTGATTTAAATCAAACGATTGCTCTGGTGCTCCAAAATTGTCACCATTTGATAATGTGGGTTGATTTGGTTGATCATAAATGTTCGGTTGTTGCTCTGCGCTATTGACTGAAACCATTTGTGTTACTTGCTGATAAGACTCAGGAGCTTGTATATTGTATAACGTAGGTAACCCGGAATTATGTATATCATTGTTAGGTGTAACTGATATAACTGGGCCATTATATTGCTGCTGATTTTGGGTAACTGTTTGACTTTGTTCTAATGTTGGGTTAGAAACAGAACTACTATAATCTGGAGAACTCGATGGAGCGGCATATGCATCATTTCCAGTTGTTGGTAATTCAGGAACGGGTGGTGGTATATATGGTTCACCTTGGAAACCATTATATTGTGTAGATTCTACAAGGCCAGGTGGAACGGGTGCCCTGTTTATGACTGGATTTTTTGGTTGAAGATTTGGTCCAGGAATTTGTCTTCCAGATGCTTGTCCATAAGCTAAGCCATAATGGGTGTCAGCAGGCTTTTGCGATGGTAAATCTGGAGGTGGGGTACCACAACAAATCGCTATTGGAGTTCCAAAAGTACCTTCCGGAGGAAGGCCATTGTAGGCAATGGCAGATGGCGAACCATATTGAATTTGTAACGAATTATCAATAAAACCTAAGGACGGAGCCCCATAGACATCCTTAAGAGGTGGAGATTCAAATAAATCTTTAGGTGGTGTACTGTATGATACACTTGGTGGAACTCCATATGAATCTTTTAGAGGTGGTCCTGAAGATCCTTTTGGTGGTGATCCGTATGATCCACTGGGTGGAGGCCCGAATGAATTTTTAGGAAGTGAGTTATATGTTGATTTAGATGGTGGGCCATAAGAATCCTTTGGTGGTCCATATGATCCACTTGGTGGTGGTCCATATGATCCAGATGGTGGAGGTTCATGTAAATCTTTTAGAGGTGGTCCATATGAATCTTTTAGTGGTGGTCCATACGAGTCTTTGGGTGGTGGTCCATATGAATCTTTAGGTGGTGGTCCATATGAGCTCTTGGGTGATCCATGAGATCCTTTGGATGGTGATCCATATGACCCACTAGGTGGTGGTCCATACGAACCACTTGGAGGAGGTCCATATGAGCCTTTTGGAGGTGGGCCATATGAGTCTTTGGGTGGTGGACGAAAAACTGGTTTAGATGGGGGACCATATGATCCACTTGAAGGTGGTCCATGAGAACCTTTAGGTGGTGGACCATAAGAATTGCTGGGTGGTGGTCCGTAAGAATCTTTCGGATTTGATCCATAGGATCCACTCGGTGGTGGACCATAAGAATCTTTAGGTGGTGGTCCATACGATCCTTTGGGTGGTGGTCCGTGGGAATCTTTAAAGGGTGGGCCGTAGGATCCACTTGGTGGTGAACCAAACGATCCACTCGGTGGAGGTCCATAAGAATCTTTTGGAGGTGGACCATAAGAACCACTAGGTGGAGGTCCATATGATCCGCTTGGTGGAGGACCGTGGGAATCTTTTGGAGGTGGTCCGTAAGATCCACTCGGTGGTGGACCATATGATCCGCTTGGTGGAGGTCCGTGGGAATCTTTTGGAGGTGGGCCGTAAGATCCACTTGGTGGTGTACCATAAGAGCCGCTTGGTGGAGGTCCATGGGAATCTTTTGGAGGTGGGCCATAAGATCCACTTGGTGGTGGACCATATGAACCACTTGGTGGTGGACCATATGAACCACTTGGTGGAGGTCCATGTGAGTCTTTAGGCGGTGGACCATAAGAACCACTAGATGGGGGTCCATAAGAATCTTTAGGTGGTGATCCATATGATCCACTTGGAGGTGGACCATAGGAGTCTTTGGGTGGTGATCCATATGATCCACTTGGAGGTGGACCATAGGAGTCTTTGGGTGGTGAACCATATGACCCACTTGGTGGAGGTCCATGTGAGTCTTTAGGCGGTGGACCATAAGAACCACTAGGTGGAGGTCCATAAGAATCTTTAGGTGGTAGTCCATACGATCCGCTTAGAGGTGGACCATATGAGTCTTTAAGAGGAGGTCCATATAAATCTTTTGGTGGAGGGCCATACTCGGGTTTGGGTGGTGGACCATATTCTGGTTTAGGTGGGTGACCATATTCTGATTTAGGTGGTGGACCATATTCTGGTTTAGGTGGTGAACCATACTCTGGTTTGGGTGGTGGACCATATTCTGGTTTAGGTGGTGCACCATATTCAAGCTTAGGTGGTGCACCATATTCTTGTTTAGGTGGACCATATGAGTTAGAAGATTGCTTAGGAGGAGTTGGAGCTCCATAATTAGTATCTGGTATAAGTGGTGGTGGTTTATACAAATTACTTAACGACTGTGCATGAGAACTTCCATGGTATGAATTTCCATCTTTTGGTGGACCATAGTCTGAATTTGGCAACTCAGATGGAGGTGAACCGCCATAAGAAGTATCTATGGAGTTAATGTTGTTGTTATTACAACAACCCCCTCCATTAGGTGGTGGTGGTGGCCCATAAGCTGTTCCTACAGACGACTGTTGGTAACCATTGTTTTGCTGAATATAGGGTATTGACACACCTGGAATTGGTTGCCAGCCGTGGTAAGAAATATGAGGTGGCGTCGGTGGGGATGGAACTCCCGGGGGACCCTTCGCATACGAACCAGAAGGAACGCCGTAAGAAGGACTCGGAGGTCCGGATGGTGGGCCATATTCAGGTTTTGGTGGACGAGGAACACCATAATCTGGTTTTGGTGGTGGACCATATGAATCTTGAGGTGGAGGTCCATAATCTGGCTTCAAAGGTTTATAACTAGATTTCGGGGGTCCGTATATCGGTTTCGGTGGGCCGTAAGAGTCTGACGGAGGTCCGTAGCTTTGTTGAATGCTCCCAAATGATGGCGGTGGCGGCGGCGGTGCGCCGTAAGTATCTGGTGGTACTCCTATGCTCGCGTCTCTTTTGATCGGCAATTTATCATCATTTCCACCGGAATTGACCACTGCGTTTGTAGTAGCTACCAGCAGTAGTGCCACGGAAAACGCCTGAAAAAAATACGTTGGAATATTAGATTTAAATGAGAAAAAAAAAAATTTTACTTTTAAACGAATTCACTACATAAATAAAAATTAATCAAAAGGAGATTATAAGGTATACAGTAAATGCATTTAGAATACTTTCCCTTTAGCTCATTAAGCAATAACATAGACTCGAGGAAAAAAATTTAGTGTTGTCAAGATACACCGCAGACAATGACATACAACATTAGAAATACATTGTTTCGACAGATGAAGAACAGCATAATATACGAACGGTTGTAATCAAGTGTAGTGCTTAGTAATGACGTGTCTTACGATTCATTCAAACTTTCCCCATTTATTTAAAACACATTCATTACTATATGGTCAATACTAATATAATATAGTACGTGCAGAAACTCAAGCATGAAAAGTTCAAAGTTTCAGTAATCGTTTTGTGTACAGTTCTATCTTGGTATTCAATTACTTTACATTTATAGTTAAACATTTCCCAATACATATAATTAAGATACTGGTGGAAAAGTGTTATGTTACATTTTGGCCGTAAATTAATTACATTACGATACGTGATTTAGTTACCAGTGAAATACAAAATAATATGTAAATCGTCCTGAAAACAATAGATTTGCAAAAACGATGAGACGGTTTTTAATAAAAATAATGGTACATAAAAAAAAATAAAAATACACGTACGATGAGAACTCGGAAAACAATTCAAATCTCAAACTGTGTTTTCACACGCCATATAGAGGTGAAAACTGTTGATTACATTGTAACTCACGTGTAGGTACACCCGAACTGTTAATATCGCGCGTGCATCTCCTGTCGGCAAACAGAATATAACGGGCGCGAAGGTGACGAAACCCCGATGATAAAATATAAAAATTGTTGCTTAACCCGCGCGAAACGTAACGCCTTGTTTTTTTTTTATATATTTATAAAACGGTTTTTTCGATATCGTTATTTCGCAAATTATGTCAACACTCCATAGAGGACGAAAATCACTATTATTGGAAACATAAAAACGTTAATATATATAATTATATTTAGATTTTTTCCGATCATGTGTGTCTGTAGGTCAGTCAGTGTTTTAGGCGTTAGGTAATGATTATTTTTTATACGAGTATAATATAATTATGTTATTATATCATATACATATTATTATGTCTTATGTTGTTAATAAAAATCCGAACACACCCGGATCGGTCGTGACCGATGCGACGGGCCAATAATAGAATATAATGGTTTTCGGACGACACAATGACGGATGGGTATGGATTGGCCGTAAAAAAAATAAAATAAAAAAAAAAACGTTGGTCGATAGTTTCGTACTCGTGTGTGTCTGCACTGCTGGCCTATTATGCGTTTGAATTCGCACGATTTCCAAATCGTTTACACGGTAAACAGACGATTATTACGCATACATGTACCAAGACTATCTCACGCGTGTTATTGTTGAACCCATACATCGTATGTGATGAGCGAATCGGATGATTTACAATCGTTGTTAATCGTCACCGAACTTTCGGGCGAAACGCAAACGACACTGGTCACTGTTTGCACGGCGTGATAATGTATATTTCACCATGTTCCCACGGGCACGGCGATAAACGATTGTTGTCGGTAGAAACCGTGGTCGTTTTGTATGCGCGGATAGATTTTCGCGAAAATGTTCGTGAGTCGACGTGTATAAAGCGCAGTTATATCACGTAAAAAAAAAAATAATAATAATAGTCAATTAGATAACGATAACGAAAAAAATAACGGCATTATACATTCTTTATAGATACTTTTTACGGGAGGAGAATAAATAAAATTCAGCTGAATGTGTATGTAGATCGCAATAATAAATACATTTTTTTAATATCAGGTAGGTACATGCGAATTTGACTTTGAACAACGTCACTCGGTTCTGAGCGGCCTGATATATAAAAACGTTAACGTTTTGCAATTTTGTCGCCTTTAAATGCGTTATTGAACACGTTTTGGGGTAAATCAATTAATAAATAAATAAAACAAATTAATATAATTAATATTCTACGATGGCCCGATATTATTACGATATTCCAGACTAATGTTATATAGTACATTCTAATAATAATTGTAAATAATGTTGAATCCGTTCGAATTGTTCAGTTTGCAATATTTATGAAAATAATTTTATCTAATATTTGACTTTTCAAACATCCATTAATCACTATACTATATAAACGAATTTAACATCAGAATATTATCATCAAAATGCCTATAGATAAATTTAACTGGACAATCGAGTTTTATATTTTATCTTATCTATATGTGTAAATATCTACTTAGTAATTGTCACTAATAGCATCAATTTCAGGATACTAAAAAAATAAAAGTTTTTTACATTTTATTTCTGTCATCAATATGGATAATTTTCAGCCGTATCATAAACATATCTAATAGATATTGGTAGAGTAATAATAATATAGTTCAAAGTAGGATATTTATTAAACGTCTAAATGATATCCATATCTTGAACTCGGATATTATTGAAAACTTCAGGGATATATAACATAGTGCTGTTAGGGTTTATTCTGAATTTAGATAAAAGAAATATAGTTATCCAGATTTACTTAATTAGAAAACTATAACTACATCATAATATAAGAATAAGTTATCTATATCAGTAAAAATGAATAACTATATTCTGTACACATTAAGATAAAAATAATAGTTTTGCAGTTTATCTATTAGATTAGATAAAATAATATTCTTATTATAGTATTTTTTTCTTATAGATTTCCTATGGCTCTTATCGTAATTATAGGCGTGTTTTCGCGATTTATCAGGTTTTGTTATTTTGTCTTATCTATAACCAAACACAATAACCATTCTATTTGATCGGTAATAAATTATTTTGACCAAAACTAATTGTTTATTATAAAATTCAGTAACCAAATTACATTTGGTAAATCGCGAAAACACGCCTTATGATTCGTATTTTTGTTTTAATAACCTAAACACAATCTACATTGTTCTTTCCAGGATGAAAAACGTCTCGCGGGTGTAGAGAAATATTACTTTTGTACGTAGAATAATCAGGCAAAACAAACGAAATCTGATTACAAAACCAAATCGTTGTCAAATAATACAAGCTGGATTTCCAATTCATTGCACAATAATACTCTTCCGCGGTTACGTAGGTAAAAAACATATAGGTATAGGTAATATTGTACGCGGACCGCGCTTGATTTTGGAATCCAAATCACGTAAACGGCCCCGAGAATTAACTAAACGACGATTGTTCGCTGAAGAACACAAATTTCAATGTTATTAGGTATAGAAATTTAAAAGTATATACGTCATATATCTGTCCAAAGATAAATGAAAAAAGTAGAAAATTAGAAAATTAAAGATTTAAATTATTTAAAAATTAATTTGAACGCATTTTTTAAAATAATATAAAATATATATTATTATACCTACATATATAATACATCTTATATGATTATGTATAATATTCAGTTTATTAATAATAATTATTTATTACATATAATTTTGACTGATACGTATATATTATAAAAAGCGGCAAACTCACGAAAAATCTTCTACCCCCCCCCCCAACCGAATTATAAATGATAATAATAATATTATTATACAAATTTACGTTAAACTTGTTAAGTTAGTTAACAGCGAAAATAGTTAATTAATTGAGTTACAAAGTGAAAATATAGATTTATTCTTTAGCTAATATTAATGCACAAACATTTTCATATTTCTTTCGAATAAAATATTTCTACAGGATTAATTTTCAGCTGAAAAGTAACTAACGAGTTTTAAGGTTAAATGATTTAAGTTTTTATTTAAAATCACTTTTAACTTAACTTTTAAAATTTACTAGGTTATGAACAAAGAAACTTGACGAGTTACTGAAATGTAACATAAACTCAAAGAGTAATTTCCAAAAACATTAATAGTTAAATTTGTTTTATTTCTCTTATAATTTAATTGTGATAAGATGTAATTAATTAAAAGCGTTTTAATTATTATCAATACTTCATACAATAACGTTGCAAAAAAAAAAAAAATACGACAAAATTTGAAATTCTAATAATATTTACTTCAATAAAAATACCTAAATCGTGAATAAACACTATTTTCTGTGAACTCGTAACTTTAGTTATATTTTTTTTAAAACGAACTTTTCATTTAACTCAATTTTTACCGAAATCGCAGTTACTTTGTACTTAATTAATTATTAATTTATTGTGGAAATGTTTTCTAAACTAACTAAACTTAAACTAGTTTAAAAAAAAAATAACTTGCCCAGCCTTGTAAATGGTACGTGATGAGGAGGGGGTATCTCTAAATTGCGATAACCGCATCATTTCAGCCGATAATAGAAACATGTATATATATTCGATTACAATGACAATGATAATGATAATAATAATAATAATAATAATAATAATAATAATAATAATAGCAAAAACGACAATAATGATAATAATGTTAACAATAACAATAAATAATATCGTAATTTTTACGATGATACTATATTATGATATATTGTACTATATACCTACCGTATTGCAATTTGTAGTAGGTATACGTATATATATATATATATATATATACGAAAATATTACTTGTATCAATGTTTATTATATAATATGTTATATGATAATAATATTAATTCCTAATCAAAAATTCACAATTCGAACTTTGTCCAATCTGCACGCGGACCGTTGTCGATTTCAACACAAGTACACACTACATATTCAGTGATTTTATATCGACAAAACACGTGTCCAAATACACCACGTGAATAATAAAGTATTTAAATGCAATAAATAACGCTATTTTACTACTTTTTTTTTCTCGTGAAAGAACACAAGTCTCATTGTTAGACTAAATTTTTACAATAAAATATTATGTTAAATAAGAGAAAACTATCATCGTAACTCGTAATGGGAATGCAATTTACATATTAGTATAATACACCGCCACGGTGGTAATGCGTGGTATTTACCTTGTCCGAGTAATTAGAATTGCATAGCGGAGAACGTGAAAATAACTATCTTCGCATTGTCTCGTGTGTAACAGATTTCTATACTTGAATAGCTTTCGACTTTTGCATTTTTTTCGGATCACGCCTCAGAGTCGATAACTATTTCGAAACACGCAATATCGACGGAATGCATTTCAACGCTCTTCGAGAAACGTAAAATTATAAAGAAAAAACCCTAGTTAGTACATCTTAATCAATGAAACTCATCTTGAATTTAATAACATAGTAGTAATAGTATAGTACCTAGTAATTTTGGTAGGTAATATGGCCGGCGTATATTAGGTAATTATGAGAGGACCGACAGGGGTACCAAAAATCAGTAGTTGAATGTGGAAAAAATTCAAGGGAGGCCGTTGATTATAGTTTGAAAATTAGCGGTTCAGCTAACAAACGAAAAGTAATTATTGGTAGGGTGGAGAACATTGTTATGTTAGTACTTATAATCACAGACCCAAAAGTTTTCAATGAAAAATACTGCATTTATGACGTTTAGTTTCGATTAGTATGTGTAGATAATCGACAAAAACACAATTCTAGTTAGGTAATCTGAGTTTTCCCAAAAACGTAAAATCAGTCATTGTATATATAATATATTATACATACGAGTCATAAATTCATAACACATAGCATATAATAACTTGAAACAGCTAATCTGCAGAATGTAGAAGTTATAAATACATAAAACAAACTTGAACTTTATTTAACCGCATAGTTCATAATTCAGAAACATATTTAATAAATATCTTTGAAGATTAAGAAAAAAAAAATACGGAATCAAATAATAAATATGAAAAGTAAATAATAGAACTTTTGTTTTAATAATAATTGTATAATAATAGTCAAATGGACAAGATGAACTCTTAAAAATTTTATATTTCCATACAACGCAATGGATAAGATAAAATCCAGATATTATAGGTACCTACCTACGTATAATTATCATAAGTTTATTATTTTTCCAATAAATTGAAATTGGAAAAAATTTTAAATTTAAATGCTACAGATTGATAGGTATGTCCTACGTTCGCTTCGTTATACGACGTACAGATCAGTGGCGGCATGAATAAGGTAAAATTTATGTGCGAATTATTTTTTCGTGTCAAGTGGTGGTGGTGGTGATGGTTTTTTATTAAATCAATGTGTAAAAAAACAATATATACCAAATATGTCAAAATATATACAGAAAATATAAAAATATATGAAATATATACCGAAAACGGTATGATCATCAAGTAGGCGGGTATAACGATAGAAAAAAATTTTCAATGTAAAATGCGGATTACGGAATAATATATATTTATTCCGTTTTTATTTACCTAGCTCTCTACACCCAAATTCAACCTACACTACCAAAATGAATAAATTACAACCTCTAAATATTCTTCGAGTCCACTCACTTTATTGCATGATAAAACTATATATTTTAATTTTGGTAATATAATCTAGATAGTAAGCTATTGATTTACAATGATGTTATTGTTTTATTTTTTCTGTAAACAAATTTATGATCAGAAGGAGCCGAGAATAAGCTTTGGCGTTGGTATTACATCGATAGAAAATTAACTCTAGATATACCTACATAGTATTTTTTAATTTTTCCAGTTTTTCCTTAAAGAAGAAGAAAAACTTTATTTTATACGGTGTATTGATACATATACATTATACAGTGTATACAACTATATTACTATAATATCTACAAACTACGGTTTATGACTATTATATACACCGTATACATACTTATACGGTATATACTGAAATTTTAGATTCAAGCGATTGAAATTGGCCAATATTACTATATGGTTTGTATTTGTTGGCTACTAGAGTGCGATTTTTCAGTTATTTTAATTTAAGGAAGTGTATAATATCTGATTTAAATTAAATTTGTTTTTTTTTTTTTGATAATGGGTATATTATACTGAAATAATATAATACACTATATGGTGACATTATACGTTTTTCAAATTTTTAACTGTAATATTTATGTACATACATATATCACACCGAGTTCTGTTCAGAATCGTTTTTATCGAAAGAAATTATATTTATCATTGCTTATGATACGGTGTGGGGGTAGAGATGAGCACACTCGTCACAAAATAACAATACCGTGTTTAAATCATATTAAATTAATTCTTTATATTAAAAACAAATAATCACTACACTATACAATTAATATATGATAATAATTAAATATAATATATTATATGATAACTATGTATATAAGAAACACTCTACAAGTATGAAATGATAAACAATGAAGGATAATGGTGTAGGTATAATAATAATAATAATAGCACGTATGGTGTTTCTATTAGAAAAAGATTGAAAATAACACGTAAAGACAGGTACGACGGCTACGAACGGTCTGACTTCAGATTATATCGTATAGTCAATATATCTGATTGTCTTCGTAAAGACCTAATTACGCAATCATAATTAATATACTATATAAATATAAACTGTACCGTCTGTTAGTGTCTGTTTATTGGACACCGGTGGTGACCTTCAATCGTGTGCGTAAAATATTCTCGGCGGGAAGGTGTTGGTGTTTTTCGTCAACGTTGGTCGCGAGACGGGGTGTACGGTTGATTGTGATCGGCCAGTGGTGGTAACAAACGGGGAATTTCCCTTATTGCGGGGGAAAATTCATATAAAATCGAAGAAAAGGGAAAATAGTGAAGTTTTTATGTAATGACGTATAAAATGGGAAATTTCATGAATCAAACATTTTAATATGCTGTGTTGAAAAAATCATAAAATATATTAGTTTTTTTTACATAAAACGATACATAATACTAAATTGTATTACAATTAATTAATTGTATACAAATCTATATGGAAAAATTTGAATTGTTTTGTTATTGATAAGGAGTTATTTATAGGAAATTTAAATCATTCCTATAATATTCATTTAAGAATTGAAACATATTTAGAAGTTCAGACGCGTGCGTACTAGACGACTGGGTAGAAAATGTATACACGGTTGAACAATGTATGCGTTATCTACACTTTTTTCAAAGGGAAATGTATGATTAAAAAGGGAAATTTAGGGCATTCTAATGGGAATATTGTTATCATGTTCCCACCATCACTGTGATCGGCCGTATTTACCTATATATGGGTTCGTTTAACGTGTAGGTGTGTAGGTAATCAAGGACCGTGTCACTTTCAAATTCGGTAGGTATATCTAGTGTCTACCACCAGTAACCTAGCCGACGATAAATACGCAGCTTTCATCCCATAGAGTAAGACAGAGGTGGCGTTAACATACAAACTTGAAGTCTTTATACTGCCTCTTGAGGAGTGTTACCAATCTTCAGAATTAAAAATATTGTACACATATTTATGATACAATATACAATAATAATATATAATAGCTGATTACGTTTTTAAATAATTTCATGTTCTGTGAATATACCTACTTATTATTATACTATATGTGTATACGGTCTATGGTTCTATATTATTAAAATAATAAGTAATTTTATAATTAATGTAATAAATGTATGTAAATAACTAAAGTACACATGAGTGGGTACCTACCTAAATTTGTTGTCGAATAATAAAAAATTTACCTATATTTATAGTAAAAAAAAACTGTTCAATACGAAGAAAACTGATTTCCCTATGTTTTGTAATTCATAATTTTTAACCTTAGTACCTATAGGTTCTTCTTCTCCTTCGCTCGCTCTCTCTTTCTTGACTAATTGGAGTCGACTTGGGCACTTTTTGTAAAAATATTTTAAATGGTACTTATATATCATAAGTGCTGAACAATAATAAAAAAAAAATAATTTAAAAAAATCTAGAAATAAAATTCAATTGTAATAGGTAACCTATATATGATATTATTGTTTAAACGAAACGTCTTATTATAATATACATATAAAAATAAATATTTAAATATTTTGAAATATTATTTCTGGGTCTACAAGACACTAAACAACAACTCGGCATTTTGAATAAATAAAAATTAACAAAAACAAAAATCAAAAGAATAAATAGTTCGAAACTATTACAGAATAGTCAAGGGACTTTGTAATAACGGCGGTTATCTCATTCAGTGCAGTAAAGTTATCAATCTATAGAATGTATACAATATGATCTAGCGGAGAAACAATGCGTAATGCCTCTTGGCACGGTTTGCCAACCTATCCGTGTTGAACTTCAAATGACTACAGAGTCGATATAGGGAACGCCGCCTCTATATTAACTCTATGTTCCGTTCCACCCCCTACAGACCCAAGGTTTATAGAATAATAAACAGACCGGCTACAGACCGGCTTTTTTTTTTCTTTATAGGAACATAATATATTCCATTACCGTTAAAATATGGTTCGCTATATATCAACGTTTCTCAAACTGTGGGTCGCGACCTACTGGTGGGCCACGAGCTAATTTTTGGTGGCTGGTTAGAAATTTACGTTTTTTAAACTGTATAAACTTTATATTATAAATTATTACAAAACCCAAAAAATAAATTTATAAAATGTCATTATTAAAGTATTTTTGTCATTTTAGAACTATTTTTTTGTCCAGTTGAACCATGTGGGTCGCGATAGATTTTCGGGGGAAAATTTAGGTCGTGGTGTTAAAATGATTGAGAAGCACTGCTAAATATTATACGGGGAGAGACATGGAATCGAATAAAATTCAATATTAAACATTTAATACGAAAAACGCACGTTTGACGGTAGCGTCAAGACATTGTGCAGGACTCCGTATGACAAACATACCACCGAAGTAGTTAACTGCTAATGTATGTTAAAACAATATTATAAATTATACAATATTATATTATGAACGTGCGTCTAGTGTGTTGAAAATGAATTTAAATCTTGAGAAGAAATTAATGACGACGTACCGATTTGAACAAAACGGACGCTGGATAACGATATACAATTATAGTAGTGTAACGTGCGAAAACCGGTTGAACGATATAATATGGATCATGTTCGTAATATAATAATAATAATATGTATGTTATTATTTATAGGTATAATACGCATTTATGACCCGCAGTGACGGTAATTATTATTTAGGGTTCGCGCGATACGGATCGCGGAAAATCGCCGGTAATATTTCATTCAAATCAATTATGCACCGAAATGTTATCACCGAATTGTTCCGTACACGGGGCATAATATTTACATTTTGATATTGTTTCGGACGCACCGTGCCGAATAATCGGAAACGTTAAACGCCCGGCCGAGTACGTATGTAGTTTCGTTTGTTGCTGAAAACTAATATACCTAAACCTAGGTATAGTGAAAACAGACGGAGAGTCCGTGAAAACCGCTGGTTTCTACTAATAAGACGTGCCTATATATTATATATACGTACAAATGGTGTAACGCAATAATAATAATGATAATAATTATTATTATTATCATAATTATCGTTATTATTATTAGGCGAAGGTGTGCGCCCGAGATATATTTTCGAAAGCGATATTCCGTGATATTCCGATGTTTATGACGGTAGTCTTTACATGGTTCACCGACAAAATATCGAAAAAAATTGTTTACATTTAAGGTAAACTTAACTTTTTCAAGATTTTTGGCGTAAAAGTCCGTTAGATATAGTATTTTATAATTTTTTCTTTTTTTTTTTCATTTTAATTATTGTAGTAATTTTCAACTATTTGGTTACACAAACAACCAACGTGAGATTAGTGATTTTGATAAAATGGTTAATATAAGTGATATCGATGATTGAAATGGAATAAAAATGGACCAAGTTAGAGGAAACAGATTAAGTTTTATTTTTATAATAATCCATAAGGCTAGATCAGTAACTCTGAGTACAATTTAAATTAAATTGAACTATTAGTTCCGAAATAATGAATAATTTTTTTTTGCATTAAAATTTAATTTGATTTATATAAATACAATCTTGCGGTGCTATTTTTGCAACTGAAACGAAAATCTTATTGGAATATAATTTGTATATAATATTATAACTTGAAAAAATTATTATTTTATATTAAAAATAATAACACCTATATGTACTAGTCCAAAACGAAGCGGAGATAGTATTATAGATATTGTCATAATATATATTTACTAATACTTTGTAGATACTTTTTTTTAATTTTAAAAAATTATTTTTAATCAAATAAAATATCCATTTTAAGCAACTTATATCATCCAAATATCGCAAAATTTTGAATTTGAATAATAACCGTAATTTTCTAATAATATAATATAATTAAGTACATAATATTTTCGCTATTCTGTCATTCGCTGTTTTTATCATTTGCGGTTTTGACGTCGTTATTCTTTTCCGCTATTTTGTCATTATACCCGTTTATTATTATACAGGATCCCGAGCCCGAATTTACCGTATCCGTTTATCTATAATATTATATAGACATATATTTGTATTAATTATTTGTTTTTTTAGCAAATTAAATTCTATATAGTTTTTACATTTATAATATTTTATCGTATCTTCTTCAACCATTCGACAAATATATTTATTTATCCAAACGGATATTCAGTATTCGACGAATGAAACAAAAACAAAAAAAATTTATCGAACCATTTCAAAACAGACGTTTTTAAATAATAATTAATACTTCCATGGAAAATACTCATAATTGAAAAATAAAATATACTTTTAAAAATTTATTTAACGCAGTTTTTAAATACAAATACAATACCCAAGTACGCCAGTAGCATCACGTATAAGATTATACAATGGTTAGCATCGACAGTAAATAATACGTTTTTGTTCATTTTAACTTAACTAGACTTATTTAATTCATTGGTGTATTGAAGACTTATGAAATGACATAGTTTAAATATTTGCAAGTGTCATTAACTACCTATATGGTTAAATTTAGTTTATTCACATTGAATTTAAAAATATATATATAGATACAAATGTATGTATATATATTGAACTAAGGATCAATGTTTTATTACAATGGAAACATTATTAATTGTGTCATGATTCTTCGATTGTGAATTAAATATAGGGGAAAAAATGATAATTATTACTTATTTGGAGTATCTATCCCGCATATTTGTTGATAACATTTAGTTTTAATTTTGTTATTATATGAATAAACAAGTTAATTATACTATAATGTATAAAATTTAAGCCAAGGATAAAAAAGATTACTTTTTGAATAAATAAATTAAATTAACTTAAATCGGGTTTTAATTTTTAACTTTAAAACAAAATATTTGATAATATTACTATTATCTGTCGTAAGCCTATGATTTAAGACAAATTATACAGATCGAACCCGATTTATATCTGTAAAAAAAAAAAAAACTAACTAAAACCTATACTATTAACACAAACAACTGATATTTTTATGCAAGCGAAAACAAGGCGTGCATGAGACGTGCCTGTTGGGCCCGTTCGAGAAGCGTCCAATTATTATTCACACTATCAGATATATCCGGCTATACAATTATCTTGTTTAATCAAAACTAAAAGGTTCTCATTAGGCATTCACAAATTTTCCGGATGAGCATTTCCACAAACTTCGTGATTTATATATAGTTTTATCGTTCTGAAACTTTTATTTGTCTGACGTACCTATAACTCATTCAGTAATGATGCGAATCAGTTTATTTCAATTTCAAAACATGGGTCACATTTGTTTTTAATTGAAAGTAAAATTATATTTTTTTGTAAATTTGTGATTTAAACCCTTTTGATTCAAAACCGTCTCAGGACATTTTCTTGATATAACCCGAAATCGATCCAATAACCAGATAACAATTTGTACAAATATATTGGTCAGTGAGTCATATTTTTCTTGTAAAATTTTTTATATATAATGCGAAAATAATTTATTGACAATTTTGCGGTCGGTCAATTTTTTGATATTTCAGAATCAAATAAACTATTCAAGATACTATTATTTTATATATTATTACAATTACGAAAAATTTTCCTGGAAATAATGAAAGAAAAATTATTAAACGCTATATTTAAAGGAGTTCTTTTGTCAAATAGACAATTCGTTTAAATTAAAATTATTTATATGAAAAATTTTCATTTAACTCTAACAAATCGTGAAACGTCATATTCAATGACTGTTTTAAAAATTTCAAATATCGTACTAGACGTCTTAATATATTATTCAAAAACTTGTTTAACTATTCCGGCTATAAAATCGTTTCACTGTATTATATTGCAGCCAATCTAAGTACAAAAGTAAACTTAATTACTACAGTAGGAATAATATGTAGAGGACTGCATTAATAAAATCATTCCAGCTAGTTTAACGTTATAATGGAATTTAGTGAGGGTTATCGATTTAAATAATCAATTAAATAATTACCAGCAATGCGGTAGGTGTATAATAAAATATTATGTAAACTTAATGTATATTTTTTTAAAAGAAGTATAATATTATATGAAATTTCCAAAACGTGTAGTTAAAAATATTATTTGAGAAGCACGAGAATAATACATTTTGAAAAATTAGACCATTAGAAACTCTAATTTGCACTTTTATACATGAATTACTTTCAACAACTATTAAATGATTATTAAATGAATTACCACAGAATTAAAAGATCTATCTAACGGTTAATATCTTACTCTTTTGCAGTAAATATGAAAAATTTAATTCTATGAAAATTTTTCATTATTTGGTAGAACAATTTATTTATTTATATATTTTATTAATAACTTGTTGGTGGTCATAATTAGTTTTAATTAAGAATTGATACCGTTTGAAGTTAAAACAAGTAAAACTTAATCTGTTTTCTATCAATTTATCATTTTTCAATATATTTATCAATTTTCTATCGATTTTGGTTTTTAATAATACCTATATAATAAGTAAGAAATATTGTATGAAAGATTAAATAGTAAACCACACCTCTGAATAATTTTAAAAATACGAGATGAAAATTGTCCACACTAAGCCCGCCAATTTAATCAGGTTGGGCAAATAAACAATTTTTTTTTTAACTCGGTCATGTTAAATTAAATTATTAATGAACATTATTAGTTTGCTTTGAACCTTTCCGAATAAGTTGAAACTCAATTACATTTATAGTTAAGTTAATATTTGAAACTAATTTCAATCTAAAGTTAAGTAAATTAAAAAATAAAAATTTGTTGCACCACTTACGCTCTACAGCTTAACTCTTCGTAAGTGAAAACTCGATAAAAATATGTTATCTCCAATGTATTAGGTGTATCTATTATGTTAGTTTAATATTTATAATGCATTTTGGTATTTACTACATGTACTATAGTGTCTATTTCAGACTGAAAAAAAAAACAAAAATTTACTTTCAGAAAATTTTAAATTAAATTATAAACATATACTTATTACCTCGTCAAGTGAAAAATAAATAGTTCTATAAATCGAATCTATAAGTATAATTTAGTTTAAAAATAATGAAATTCCTGAAGTTAAAAATGCAATAAATAACTTGAATTTGTAACCCGTTAATATTTAGTTTTGGAACATGTTGATCTTGATTTGTATATTTTCTGTCGAGGCAAGAAATTGAAACGAAGTTTAAAATAAAAATAATATACACAAGTATATACGATCTTAATATTGTTAATTTATTTTCAAGTTTTTAATGCAATTATGGAGTAAAAATAAAGTATATTTACTGAAAAATTATCACTATAATATATATAATCTTAAAAATATCAGGGAGTTAATTTATTTTTAAATAGGAAAAGAGGGTAAGTTTAATCGGTTTACAATTTACTTTGTGCCACCATATAAATTTAATACAATTCACGCCACTGACAATGATATCATAATATATATAATATCATTTTTTCTTCAAGGAGAAACATTTTAATTGCGTTTATATTACAATTAAGTGCACACATCATTCATCAAGTATAACAATTAGTGTTTATATCGTCGTATATATTATAACAAAAGTACACGAAACGTGTAAAACAACTGCATAAATATATAAATAATTTATTATTGTTCAATGCGATAAATTCGCGAATATATGTATGATACGAGATCCAATTAAACAATATATAATAATATTTTTCAAATGATAAATAGATATAGGTACTTAATAAAATTATTTTATTATTCATCATTTAAACGATATATGAGTATACGAGTCTAACTATAGAAATTGCTTAAAATACAACTTTAAAATACAAAAAAATTCTCAAAAACAAGACACTTAAAACACAGATTTTTCGATTCATAAAACCTGCAGTAATTGTACTTTTTTCGATAAAAAATTGTTGATTTAGTATATTTATACTAGGTTGCATAAGTCATGTTTGTAGGAGATACAGCTTCGTATTAAATATATAGACAAAACTAAATAACACTTTAAATACCCGTGCGTGCAGTGTTCATCATATTTGGGTGTATAGTATAAATATTCGTATTCGGAATATTTCTAAAAATATTCGACATTTTTCACCATATACTTTTAATACTATTTAAAAATTATGTATGTTTCGCAAAATATCTCTTTTTTAATACTTTGATCAATTTTTATTTTATTTAAAACCCATCATCGAACACACTCATTCAAAAAAATACGTAGTGTATAGGATTAAATTATATTGTATTTAATATTTATTATTGTATATTATATTTTTTTAAAACAATAGGTGATATAGATAATATCTATAACACAAAATGAAAGTTTACTATTTTTAAAACTTATGAATAAATTATAATTTATAAATTTATCAAATTCTCATATATATATATATATGTGTGTATTATATAGCGTACCGATAAAAAAATAATAATATTCACAAACATTATATAGTCATAAATAATTAGAATATATTTATTCTAAATATTTTTTTCAATTTCCTCCTATATGTGTGTAATACTTCATTATGTACGTGAACGTAACGAAAAACGGGTATAGTGTATACTGTTCTTTTTTATATAACTGTCTTTTTTTTCAAAATACAACTTTTATTTTAGAACATTCCGGTAAATTTTGTTTAACCATGAATGCTAAATCTTGTACAATTCGATGTCACAAAACTTTAGCCGGAAGAGAAGTCTGTCAACGGGATAAACGATTCCGTTTAGAAAAAAATTGCCAATCTTTCGATCTGAAATATTTCGATAAAACCGTTTACTCCAGTTTATTATTAGATTCGGGAGCTTTTTTTGTTTTTGAGGTTAACAAAATAAATCTGTCACCAATACGATTATCGGCAACCGCTTCCAGAACACGCGTACAGGATAGATTAGTTTTGGATTTTTTTTTACTAGAAATTATTTCAAAACTATAAGCGTATTAAAAAAATAAATAACTTATATCAAATATAGTTTTTTTTCGAAAAACAATATTTCAGAAATAAATTTAAAATATCCTATAAGTTTCACGTGTAAATATGTAACCCAGTGTTTATGTAATTAATCAGTATAGAAACATACGAATATGATATTATATGTATATATATAAATATAATAGCCAATACCTACCCAAAAGTATCTCGAAATTATTGAAAAACAGTTCATATTTTTGCGTTTATATATATTTAAAATACTTTAATGAATCGACGAGTTTCGAATTCCAAACGGTTTTCGAATGTGATTGATTATATCGCATTGCTTTTTAATTCCAAAAATGTCTGATAATACGACTGTTCTAAACCGACATTATTCACGGCATTTTTCGTTTTTTCATTATTTTCCGATTCGGACTGACAGGAGTAATAAGTAATCATAATAATATTATATAGGTACCTACTATTCTTCGATGTCACGCATAAATACTGATTTTGAGTGTTTTATTATATTTTTCTAAAAACGAAGTAGATATATCTTCGTATAAGAACGCGATTCACGCGTATAAATGTTTCCACGACACGACCGAAAACGTGACGTGTCTCGTCTAGATGGAGATCGATAATAACGATGATAAACGTTTGCCGTAAAATCGCCAATCACCATGTAATGATATATGTGAAACTTATTGATAATATTATGTACGCAAGTTGGTAAAAAAAAAACACATCAATCAATATTCGTTCTTCTTTGAGACAAACGTAAATGGAATTTCGAAGTAATTTTGACAATTTACATCGACTCGTGGCACGGTGTTTGCTGATTACATTTCTGTGTATACCTACAACAGGCGACTTACCATGTCATTCAGCCAATGTCTAACATACCACTAACTATTTGATCCTTTGAAATATCGAATCAACGATTCTTAGCCGCGCCTACATACGAATCGCTCGTGAACGGATACAAAGATGCAGAATGTAAATACAAATATATACGAGTTAAACAACTCGAAAAATAACCATAAAAATAATAAAATAAGATTATTTTGAAAAATAACGTCCCCCCCTCTATCCCGTTCAGAATATTGTCTTGGAAGAATTCGACATAATCTATTGTATTTTGTACGCCCCATATCCTGAGAAAATATTATAAATAAAAATAAAATTATTTAAAAAACAATTTATAAAGAACAACACATTGTTTTAAAAATAATTACGGAAATATAATTTTATTTTTTTTTTTATTTAAACCGAGAATTCAGCACGTTCGCAGAATAAATTATGCAAATAATAAAAATGTAAAAAATCATTAGGTATTTTATGTAATATTTAGTATTGTTTTTTTTTAGTAAATAATTGATTAAAAAGCAAATATATATGAACTTTTATATAGGTATATGGATAGCGATTAACACAGTTACCGCTAAAAAAAATTCCACCTCTACTACACGGAAACAGGAGTGTACTAAAATATATTTTTATAAATACATAGCAAAAATTTTTTTTAATATGCTCATTAATAAAAAATATTATTAGAAAATGAAATGGAATTTTTCTGATATTAATTAAATTTACTTATCAAATTCAATGTTGCTATCATTATCTAGATTTATTTTTTTAAGTCCTAAACTCCTTTTTTCACCTTCCAACCAACCAACATTCCTTAAAGCGTATAAATAAAACTTATGTAATTAAGGAACTCAATAAATATGGAAATTAAATTATTTTTAAACGATTTTTATTAATTATTGTAATTAGTTGCAAAATTTATAATATTACTTTCAATATTTTTAAATATCAGTAAATATTTAAATAACTATATGAAATGTCAAAAATCTTTATTTCTTTTCAAAAAAAAAAATTGTTTCTGATTATATAACTATAATCGTCATACGTAAAATCGAATATTATGATACCTGCACAATATAATTCCTACGCATATAGGATCTTAAAATCATCAAAGTCTGTTTTTAAGATCTTAAAATCGTCAAACAGTTTGTTATTTCTATACGTACTACCGTCGGTTTTAGACAAAATTATTAGAATGAACATTATTTTTATAATCATTTTTTTTTTATATACGATTTATAAATATGTGATGTATTAATTTACAAAGTAACTGAAAAAAATTAACGTACGTACCCTTGCGTTACTAAAATAAATAAATAATGAAGTAACTATAACGTATTTATTTAGAAAAGAACTTCCCTTACGTTACTGCCTAATTACCAAGGATGAGGATCAACTAGTTAATATAAGTTAAATTTATGTTATTTTTTAGTTTTGACTTAACTTGTTATTCTATACGAATATGTACTCTTATAACTTATCAAATTATAGAGTTAAACAAATCTGTGTGTAATTCGTCATAACGAATTAATATTTGTTCATTGAAAGTATGTTAAAAAGTAATGATTAAAACTAGATATAAAGTTTTTCGGAGTAAAAATACACAGAAAAATTTAATTTATTATTTTAATACGTAATTATTGATTATTTTATTATTTAAATAACTTTGGGTATTCATTTTTGTCTATGATTAATTTTATTATGTTATTATATAAAAAAAAAAATAATAAATACGATGAAATAAACATCATTGTACATTGTAAAACCACTAGCTTCATCGCTCCACTCGGAATCTAAAATCAATTTTTTAACGTAAAAATACATATCATAGATGAAAACTTAAGCTTATAACGGACCTACTGAAATTAACTTATGTCAAGTTAAACTTATAACCCTATTTAGTTAGCTGGTGAGTAATTAGCTTTTAACTATGAACTTTCTGAAAAAATAAATGAATTAACTTGACTTTAGCTGGTTAATTATAATGTATGATTAGGTTTGTCTACATTTAAACTAATATACTCGCCTTTATGAGAAGTACATTCATTCAAAATAATTTAGCGTCCATTATATACGATAATCATGTGTGTTGACGTCTTTACTATATATTATAAATTATACTTTATGTATGCTCGTATTCTATACAAAACGTGCAAGCATAAAATAACTCGTTAGCAGGCAGTTCAATAATTACACTTTTATTTAATAATAATAATAATAATCGGTATGTACACCTATTCATTAAGATCTTATTTCGATAGTGCACGAAACGTTTCAATTTACACCCGATGAAAACATTTACGAAAAAAAAATATAAATATATAATATTATCTATTAAAAATGTTAGTCTGCTAATTAGCAATTAACGTAAATATTTGGTCAGAATATTGAAATAAAAAAATAGTATAGTAATTGTTAATATAATATATTCACGGCTTAAATGTGGTAAATAACAGTATGATTAAATTGTATACGTTTAATTGCATGAAAACTGAGGCTGAATATTTTAACACATACCCAGTGAAAGTTAACAATATATAGATTATACTGATATAATACATTAAAATGTATACAAATGTGTATTAGATATATTATAAATGGGTATAATAATGACGAATATAAACGTAAACTATATAATATAATATTATAACGCAATAATTATAGAATTTTATAACGAGGGATGGATATTTTAATTTCAAAAACAGGCGGGTGAAAATAATATAATATTATGATGGTGTTGGTCAAGTCCCCGTAATATATTGTGTGACTGTAGAATAATAATATGTAGATTACTATTTAAAACTTTTGATAAAAATCTGAAAGCATTTGTAGAAGGACTGAAAGTTTTTTTTCCAAAACATATAAAGAAAATAATTCTCAAGTTTAAATTTTTAAAAAAATGGGTTTAGTAGGTGGTGAAAACACTTCTTATTCGTTCTGTTGAGTATTGATAATAGAAATATTGAATTTTAAAGTAGTAATAAATTATGTTTTTCGACAAAACGACAATCAGGTACCTATATACGTAAATATTTTTTGAACATTTTTGAATAATGTATGACGAATGTAACTATAATAGTAAAATATAATGTACATATTTATATATATATTACCTATAATAATAAAATATAAAATTTCTTGATAAAGATTTTCGGAATTGCGTGGAAATAATCTAGGTTTCTAAACCTAAGTTTAGACACATTATAACCCATTCATATCCGTCTATTCATATAAATACAAGGGACATTGTTAATTTGGTAATTAAGGAAAAAAAATTTTTAATTTTGTTTTCTACACGACTACTTCATATAACTCATAAAAAATAAAACAAATTGTTTTAAAATGGATTACAGAATTATATTTTATTATTTAAAATACGTGCAAATCTTAGGAACTAGGAATTTAGAGCGCTTGCAGAATAGGTTATCCTAACTGATTTGTACTTTTTTCATAATTTTTCCACAAAAATTTATCGAAATAAAACAAAAATGTAAAAACAATTCACAAAAGTAAACCAACGGTTAAAATTTTTTACTGAAAAATAAGTTATATGTGTATATATGTATACGTTTGTATCCGTATTAGGTCGTCTTCAGTCCAAAAAGTTGTTCACAGAAAACATAAAAAACATTTTTGTAAAACTACTAGTCTTCCTCTCTCCATTTCCATCTAAATTTAAAATTAAAATATACATAATTACTGAATTTAAGGGGCATAAGTACGGGTCTGTTTTATGAAATTGAACATTGGAAATATATTTAAAAAATATTAAATATCAATATTTACACACAATACACATAAAATAACCAAAATTACAACAAATTATGTAAACATTTTACACAAAAACTAGAAAAGTCCTGATGTTTTCAATTTTTATATTTTTAAAATCAGTTATTTACTTTGTTAAGCTGAAACATTAATGTATATCTTATTTATTTTTTATCTAGGTACTTGGTTTTTTTGTAAAATTACCTTGAAAATATATCCTTTTTAGTTATATTCACCTGTAGATATTTAAAACAAGAAATTGTTTTCATAGTACAGTTTTTGACATACTAATATTTTACATATAAACATTATATAAAATAGAACATTTGATTTTTAGTGTTCAATTTTTAAATTCAGAAGAATATCATCTAAATATAAATTCATTTTCTCATTTTTATTATTCTACCAAGAATTCTATGTACGATATCAGAGTACAGAACTAATATTTAACTTATATAAAAAGTATGATCAGGTTAAATATAAAGAGTAAAGACATATTTTATTTTACAAACTAAACAAACTATTATTTTCTATTTATTTTGTTTAACCATATTCTAAAATAAAAAGTGAATTTAGAATTTTTATTTCTATAAAAAATCGTAGTATATTCCACGTAAAAAATTATGTTTTATAAATAATTAATTATTCAATTTTATTTTGGGATTGAAAACTACGTATTACAAATGAAAAAATATTTTAATTTAACCAGTCCAATATATTGTTAATTACGCCGGATTTAAAAAAAAGAAAAATATTTATTATATATTGTGAAATCGTAATACATAGTCAGACATATCAAGTAGCGTATACTAACTATCGTTATAATTTTGGTCTTGCGATTTCTGACATGATCATTTTCTTATATTATCAAAATCGTGTCGTACTCAACAAATTACGTATAAAAATTATAGTGGACGTCAATCACAACGATTTTTTTTTTATTCACTTTCTGTAATCATCTTTAATAACGGAAATTTGTTCAAATATAATTTTGTTTGTATTTCTGAAAACGATTTTTATTCGACACACATACAAATAATATTACTATGCATGTGATCATATTTTTCAAGTAACCTCTAACTTCTACCTATATAGGTGTATGAATATAATATACGTCAAATATATATAATAGTATTATTTCTATTTTTATTTTCATAGTAAATCTTACTTTTCTCCCCGATGTTTTATAATTATATTTACATAAGTTTGTCCGTTTTAAAAGCCAATGTAAAAACGTATATAGTTATGTATATTTATAGAGTTAAAATATTAATTTACCGTTTTAAATAAAACATTACCCGTGTTTATTTCTCTTAACAAAACGAAAACGGGGAACGTGCAGCACCTTTTTAAATATTAAAAATATGATTTATACATTATGAATTCCAAACAGTCTCTGAAACTGTGCGCATACAAACGTTTCTCTCTATAAGAAAATAAAAAACAAACAACTTCTAATAGGATTTCGAGATTTGTTTAATATACAATATATATATAATAATAATAATAATAACAATAAAAATAAAAATTACAATTCTTTATTATAATATAAAGAATAGCTAGATTATATGTAATCTACTGTACATTTTTAATTTAACTACGTGTAGTTAAAACATTTATGAATTAGTTATTGTCATATAAAAATGAAAAATTTTAATTCGCTAATTTAAGAACAAACTGTTGAATTTGTAGGTAATTAATCTCGACAGTAAATAAAAAAACCATATAGTTATGGTCTACAAAATCTTTGAAATTAATATTATTACACAAATATTAAAAAAAAAAACCTTACACTTCTATTAGTAGATTATAGTAGATTATAACTTATTTTCTTTATAATTCATTAAACACATTCTATTTATACACTACAAATACAAAATATTTTTAACGGAGTAGAATATGAATTATTATTTATTTCAAATAACGTGGAACGACACGTATAAAGAGGCTAATTATTTTTTTAATTAATTCTAATAGTTTATGATCGCAATTTGTATTTTAAGTACATATACACATTTATTTAAACTGAATCGTATTTTAATATAATAAATTAACAGTCAATTAACTGAAGAATTAAGTTAAATAAAATCAAGTTTTTGCTTCATCAAGTTCAGACATTAATTAACTACCTTATAAAGTTAATTATTTAAAAAAAAAAACAAGTTGTTTTAAACTTAACGTCATAAAGTTTATTTTACCATTAACTTTCGTCATCCTTGTATAAATATATATATTATATTACTGGAAATCAAGAGCATGCCTAGAGAAGGAGTTTAAGGTATTCACCCCCCCCCCTATTCAAAGCACGTGGGATTATGACCGATTTTTCTGAAATCTCTATATTCATAGAGTAAACGATTTATATGTAACTTATTTTATGACCAAGATATATAGGTCATAATGGAGATACGTCAAATTTCTCCTATATTATTTTTAGAAGATATGACTAATATTTCAAATGGTTTAACGAAAATTTCGTGAAAGGATAAAATATTAAATTATCGTTTTCGGGTCATCGATCGATGATGAATGTACCGTTTAGCAGTGATTGCAAATTAGACCAACAATAATATATTATACAGAATAAATGTGCTTAAATAAATTTAAAGGTATAATATGTTCAGTGACCATTTTTCCAGAAGAAAATGTGTCCCCCATAAAATTGTATGAGAACTTTTCAAACCATAATATTAATAATATATTATAACAATTATATACATATATATGTATTTAATTGGTTTTAAATTTATTTATTTTAATTCGTAAAATTTGAAATACAAAAGATTAAATTTAAGTACTTACACAAAATCAGCAAGAGCTGTTTATGATTTAAATTAAATCTAAGAATTACTTTAAAAAAAATTCTACCTTCAATAGTACTTATAAGTCAAGTATATGTGTATAAGTAAATTACGGTGATTTTAACCTAAAATTGTAATGCAAATTTTTCAATAATAAGTTATATATAGTATCACATGAATTACAGTTACCTATATATACCTATATCTATTAATTTAATGTCGGGTAAGTAATACTTTTAAAAAGAAACTAAAATTACAAAATTACAAAAAACCAAATTACAAAATATTAAATAAAAAGGTAAATTTATTCCATTTTTTTTACTAAAATATACAAGTAATACGTTACGTTACATTTTTGCTCGGAAGTAATTTTAGTTACAAAATTTACAATATTACTTTCAATATTTTTGAATATCAGTAAACACTTAAATAATTACTATATGAAATGTCAAAAATCTTTATTTCTTTACAAAAAAACAATCATTTCTCACTACAGCTAAAAACGAAATTCATCAAATCGAATATTATGATACTCAATAC
Organism: Pemphigus obesinymphae; assembly: GCA_025469235.1. Lineage (NCBI taxonomy): Eukaryota > Metazoa > Arthropoda > Insecta > Hemiptera > Aphididae > Pemphigus > Pemphigus obesinymphae. The sequence goes on along the minus strand of JAIPRL010001774.1, from coordinate 32,703 downwards.
TATTATAGGATCTTAAAATCGTCAAAAGGTCTTTTATACGCACCATCGTTGGTTTTAGAAAAAATTATTAGAAAGGACATTATTTTTATTTTTACTTTTTTTGTAACAGGATTTATAAATATCTAACGTGTTAGTTTACAAAGTAACTAAAAACAATTAACGTAATTATCCTTACTTTACTAAAATAAATAAATAATGAAGTTACTATAATGTATTTATTCGGAAAAAAAACTATTACAATACTACCTATAGTTACCAAGATTGGGTATCAACTAGTTAATATAAGTTGATGTTATGTTATTTTTTAGTTTTAACTTAACTTAATTATTTTTATCATTTTATTTATCTATATTTGTCTATGATTAATTTTTATTACGTTATTGTGTAAAAAAAACACTGTGAACAACATTTGAAAAAATGTACGAATTGACTCGTGTGTCCAACGGCCAACAATTTATTTTGTGGATTCAACAATATAATCAAACATTATCAAACGCAATACTAAACAGTTCACTTTAGCTACCTGTATCTGCACTTCATATTTTGCATTAGCTCGTTCAATATGGGAATACGGTACTATTATATTTCGCACCCCTCTTTAACTAAAGACCGGTTTAGGTCGAATGGGTTCAAAACAAGTTCCTATCCCACGCCACTTTCGTACTCAAAGTTCACCACTCTCGTCATGACAATATTCTTATCCGTAACGTATTGTACATATTATACCTACTCATTTATCTCGCCGATCTGACATTAACGCTCATTTCATTACGTCTATCCTAAATGACACCACAGATGGTCCTGATCTTCTCTCTAGCCTTTTCTTTCGTACAGCATCCTATCCCTATCCCAACAGAAGTCACAGTATCATTCATACCCCCAATCATTTCATTTCGTATGGGCACAAACACATCATACCTTGCATATAGAATGTTTCGCTATTATTATTATTATTATTATATATAATAATATTGATTTTTAACATAGTTCCCTACTTCATTTATACATTGATATTTAGTTGTATGGCGTCGATTCAACAATAATGATATGTAATATGTTACGGTCGTACTAGAATATATTATTAATTGATTTTCGTCGTTTCTTTATACTCGCACCGTTAAACTATAATTTTGCATTCTATACCGTAATATATATAGTATTATCAAAAACGAGCGAAACTTCGTGAACTTTATCAATTAGGTACGATTAGTTTTCGCGAGGATTTCGGAAACGGACGGGTGCAATTTCATGCCAGTTGGCTAAAAAAAAAAACGACCAATGTATTTACGAGTCACTTTGACCACTGCAGGCGCGCGCGAGTACATTCCTAGTTGATTTTAATATTTGTCGAATTTTATTATTTTGTTGTTTAAAAATAAAAAAGTCGACTAAAAAAATTTTTTCAAGTAAAATCATAGAAAACGTATTGTCTATATGGTAAAATATTGAAAGAAAAACATCTATTTTTTAGACTTAGACGACCAACGTCGTAAACTTCGTACCATATCACTGATTGGACGAATATACGTACATAATATGGTCGTAAGACATATAATAATATATATTATATGCTATCGGCACGCAGGTGGTAAATACGCCAACAGCAGCGGTCAAATCATAGAAAATCCCGCGCTATGCCCGCGGGCAACAAAGTTCAGAAACGAACGAAATTTTTATTTAATTATTTTTATTATTATTATTATTATTATTTTTTTTTTTTGCAAACCACCGCGGTCCTACACTCTTGGACCGCTTTCTATTGTCGCAGACAATTCGGGGCAGAGCCGATCCCGTCACACACCGAACGCGTAGGTATATCCGGATCCCGAGTAAACCGCCGAAAACGATGACGGCGTTCTCCCCATTAATTATAATACTCGAGCACAATAATAACGTGATCGATATACAAGTATAACAATAATAATAATATAGTATAGTATATACTAAATAATAGTATATTGTGTATAATATATATTATATACTACCTATGGGCACAGATAACATGAAGACAGATAGTGCATTCCCCATAAAACAATGTAAAAAATTAATACGGTGTTCTAATAGGTGTCGCCCAAATCAGTGTGACCACAGATATCAACGCAAAACTATTGTATTTAGTTGGGTAAAACTTTTAGCTCATATATTATGACTTATGACATATATTGTCATGTTATGACTTTTAACCATAGATAAAAGAATAACATATTCATGTAAAAGTAAAATAAGAAAAGTACAGTATGTAATTACGTTAAATATATTTAATTAAAAATTATTATCACAGATAAAATGTTATCTGTGTTATTATTAATGATCGGACGGTACATTGATAATATCACATATCGATATCAGTATTACCACATATTATATGACACACTAAATAATTTTGTTCCGTTAACATAGTCACACTACTTTCGGCGAGCTCATTATCAGTCAGATTTTGTTTACAGCCAAGTGCACTATCTGTATTCATGTTATTTGTGCTATGGGTGTAACGACATATTATAAGAACGGGTTTCGTTACAATGTATCGTATACGTATATTATATGATATGTATATCAGAGCAGAGTTGTGATTTTTTCGACTGGAAAGCCGGAATAACGTGACTTGACTGCGCCGCAGAAATTTGCAATGTATAGGTATATTATATATAATATATATATTCGGCCGGGGTGAAAACTCTGCGCAGACCCACCGCCGTACGCGACCCCGGAACACGATCGCGCCCGGTTTCATAATTTTGCGGATGGCAAATCACACGGTCGCGGTAAAACAACGAGAGAGACGGAAGAAAATGTACGAAAAAAAAAATAAAAGTAAAAAAACTGAAAAAAATTGAAAATCGTAAATAATTTAATATATGTAAGAAAAAAAAATATGCTACTATATAAATACTTACGGTATATACGTCGTAATATATACGTTAGTATTTATACAGTGACGTCGTTTCTTTTCTTACATATTTATTATTTACAATTTTCAATTTTTTTTTTTTTTTTTTTATAATATAATATGTGTGTACCGAGTACTCGCGGTATAAAATATTATAATAAGCAATACCGTCCTCGTTCTGTACATATGTCACTCGGCGTGTAATTGACGTGGGACAACGTGTACAATGTATAGAGTTACTTCGTCCTCCCCGAATCCTGTGTGAACGACACGCGGTGGTGCCAACAAAGCGAAAAAGAACGCTAATAAATTCCGGGCTTGAATTTTTTTTTTTTAATTTACCTACATTAGTATAATATTTAGAATTTAGAATTAATCATAATATTAACACCAATCAGCTTTTTACAATAAACATGATATATGTATATAATATATAGATATAAAGGTAATAATAACAATAATAACAAGAATAATATAATTTTTACTTAATTAATAATAAAAATAAAACATGTAATTCGTTGTGAGGATTAAAAAAGTAGAATGTATGCCCCCGTACTAAAAATTTAACGTTAAGCATCATTTTTGGAAGTGGGGCATTCTTGGAGTAGTTAGTTTTATTATGAGAGGGATAAAATCTAGTATTGCTAAGAATATGGAAGTTAAGTCGTTCGAGAAGCCTCGGGGCATCGCCTTGACCATCGATCAGACCTCAAATGAAATATATTCCAAATTTATCGCGTCTATCTACACAGAGACGAGTTTGAAAACGTTATTATTTTTTTTTTTTTGTTATAACGTTTTTCTTCTATAAAATTTTGCAATATTACGTTTTTCAATATTATATAAAAATAACAATAATAAAAACGTTAGCAGTTATAGAACTACAGGCATTTAGCAATTGCTAAAGGATGTAGGTAAATTAACTCCTAGTAATATTTACTATTTTTATATTTTATATATATTTTGTATACAGTGGTGGCGGGAAGGACTTGAAAATGTTATTATTTTTTCCGTTATGACATTTTTTGTTTTACAACGTTATTTACATTTTGCGCTATTACTATATAAATATAACGTTTTCAAGCCACTTCACACATTATATACCTTGTACCCATCATACTTGAATATACCTATATAGTGTTCCGAGTCGCATAACAGTTAAAAACCCTTACCAAGTTCTAATCGAAATATTGAAATGGTCAAAAACCATGATAACAGTATTGTAGATAAAATTAAAAATGCTATGGTAAACTTAAAATCAAAACTGAAAAAACTGGATAACCATATTGAAAATTAAAATCAAAACCAAGGAAAATAGATAACAGTATTAGCATATGATTAAAACCGAAAAACGAAATGCGGTATTGGAAATTAAAATCGAGACCAAAAATATGGTTGCTTGTTAAACTCAGTCCTGAATTGTTTTTCAGCGTACATCGATACTCCCAAGTCCCGTATATTTAATATTCGATAAAATAATATTAATGTGATCAAAGTATCAAACTTTTTACGATTCTCTAGTTGTTTATAGCAGATTTTAAATATTTGTTGTTATTCTAATAGAAGTAGTCACGGCTTATGCCTAATAGGTTTTAATAGGACGTTACACACTCATTTTTTAAAGATCAATGTTTAGGAGTAAAAAAATCCAATGCTGAGTAAGTTAATGAGATTTTTTTTTTATTCAGTTAAAATAAGTAAAAAAATAGTAAACGTATAAAGGTAATAGTTATTTTTTTCTTAATAACTAAATTAAGTTGAATTAAAAAAAAACTTATTAACTTAAGTTAATTAATTTTTTTTTTGTATGAGTCAGGATGCATTTAAGATATATAGGTAAAATTATGTATCTTTAATTTTTTGGAAAATATTATTTTTTATTGAAATATTGTTATTTTTTAACTTTAAGCATTTTAAAATTAGTAAAAATCTTAACATAATATTATTGAAAATACTAGACTGAATTTATAACAATTATTATTAAAATTAACAACAAATATGTTCATAAAAATTTTTAATTAGTAAGGTACCTATTCTTTTTTTAAAAAATTTAACAAATAGAATTTGCTCATTGCAAATTAGTACCTACCTAAATATTGTTTATTGGTGGAAATCTAAAATATTCTTTAATTTATATTACAGAAAGATTATAATATAATATACAGGTATTCTTATTTTATTTAAATTTTTGAGAAATAAACAATTTTTATAATATAATAAATAATAATTATTAGAAACAACAAAACCAACTTTATTTATATTAATAAATTAATATAAATATGAAAGATTAGCAACAGCCTAAAACTACTACTGGGTAATACCCTTACAAAATCGAAAATGAAATCAATATGAAAACAATAAAAACTTATAACGATATCGTGAATAAAATAAAAACAGAAAAAAATGAAAAACCGTATTGGAAATTAAAATCGAAACCATAAAAATAGTAAAACATTTAATATAAAAATTGATATTAAAACCAAAATATTTTGTCGGTTTTGAGCCATGATCCGAAATACTTCATTTGAGAACACTTTAAAAAAATTTCCTAAATTAGTATTAAAGTAAGTACACTTTTTTATAATAATATATAAATGCATTTTAGAAAAACTAAAACCAAAACGCTTGTTTAATTATTTCAATAATTTTTTTTTATTATTATTCAATAATACCTGATTAAAATATACGGTATTATAAAATCGTTTTGAATTTGAAAAAAAATTATATAATAAGCACAATGGTCCAGGATTTTAAATTGCGTATCACCTGCTGACGAGTGGTATAACCGCGGTGGATATAAGTAGATTATTTCGTATTTATACGTCGATTAAATCACATAGAATTATTTTCATAGAAATACATAAGTACGCTTTAATTTTATTTTATACCCAAAATACGATTTCATCAATCAATCAAGGGCGGATACAGAGATCCTAAGCAGGGGGGGGGGAGGAAGAATTTATTACTAATACGAAAAAAAAAAGGTTAATCAACCTATTTTTTTTTTTTTTTTTTAAGAAAACAACGTTTTACTTTAATTTTTTTTAATGGGGGGACAATATTACTTCCACCTTGTATTACCATATAAATTTAGAAAATACTTTGTTTGAACTCAAAATGACGAGTTTTTTCTAGGAAAAAGAAAAAATAAATATTAATGTTGATTTCCACTCAGTATTTATATTCGTTCTCACTTCTTATCGTTTAGGTCAAACGTGAATACTCAGGGTATAATATTACACAACATAACACGACGGCAAGTGATAAGTGAAAACATTTTACATTTTAAACTATATTTCTGACGTTAATATAATACCGTTAAGATATTTTATAACATGAGTCTTAAAACGTTGAGTATCATTTAGTTATCATTTAGTTCTATACCGTTTAGAAAGAAAAAACCATTAGGTATATTAGGTAATTTAAAAATTTCAAACCGTTTTAACTATTTAAAAATGGTTTAGAAATTGATCATGTGAATGGAAATTAAATTATTATTACTAAAACTAATTTAAACAAAATATTGTCCAACTCTTCAAATAATTTATAATAGTTTTAGAAAATATACTTTGATTTATTATAAGATTATATTAAATTTGTAAGAGAAATAAATTAAAAGATATATTTTTTTTAAAGATAACATTCTGTAGTTCCTAAAACGTTTTGAAAGAAATCGTATTAAATCGGTTATACAAACATTACACATATATTATAAACATTTAATATTAAGGTATATTTGTTTTTTAAAACCGTTTTAAAATATTTCAAAATGGTTTTTTTTCAAATTGTTTTAATGACATCATATAAACATAATAAGTATTGACACATATATTTTATAATATTATAGGTATTAATTAGCTATAGAACTATTGTGTTTAATATAGTTTTTATATTTTAAAAAAAATGATAATAAATTAGTAACGTGTACATTTTTTTCCATAAAATGTTATACATTTTTAGGAAAAAAACTTTTTCGAGATATTTTTATTCCAAAACTCTATGCCGCATAAATTACACATCAAAGTAATGTACTACTTTGACATTATATTAAATAAAATTACAATATATGAGTAGGTACTAAAAAAATAATTTTTTAATTTTATGTAAAAATATACACAATTTAATAAAAAAATATATCACCATTTGTGCAACACGTGTTTTAAGAAACTTTTAAAATATACACTTTTTTTAGTAAATAATTAAATATGAGTTTAGAACACGTATTAAATGGGTAGTCGAACATAGAATATTAAATTGTATATATTTTGCTGATTTCCTCATATAATATTAGTAGTATATTATTTGTTTTTACATGGATTACGAGTCTATTACTAAATAGAAAAAAATATAATATGCATTTGTTTTTTATCAATCGAACACGAATTTGAATAACCGTTTTATTACTACTTTGGAAATTGTAAGTTTATTTAATATAGATACCTACATTAAAGAGCTAATCGTTTAATATAGTGCAAATTCGAATAAAATAATAGACAATATTATAAGACAAATTAAAAATTATTTAGTAGTTTCACTTCCTCGATATTTTTATTTTTATTTTTTGTTCGAGTCCGCAGGTCATATCGAGCAGTTTTTTTTATTACCCCTTATTATATTTCGCATGTAGTTATAAACATCTGGTTTTCAGATCGTTATATTATTGAGGAAATTTTCTCAAGAACGTAAATGAATAGTTTGAATTTTAGAGAGAGTTTCAGTAAGTAACAATGGTCTAATAGATTATTTTCGAGATACCTAAAACACGTGTGTAACAATATATATATAATATGTATAATCAGAACGACTTATCACACACGTATATATAATATATATGTTATAATAGTCATTTGATTTACAACTTCGCGTGGGAATAAAATAAATTAAAATTTGAATTAACCATTTAATTTGATCGGAATGACCGTAACAGACGCGATATCGTTTATATAGTACCTACATAATATTATGCACTTATACCCATACGATTTGTAATATTCACATAGCTGTTATGTGTTAAATAACCCTATCTGACGATACTATAATATATTATTATGGTTATTATTTTAATGAGTTCTGTTTATGTATAATGTATATTATATATAAATAAATAGTACGATTTCGTTTGTCAACAAACTCAATTACGAGACGGTAACTAGTGCCATTATAAACGAATAAGTCACGGCTGGGTGACGGAAACGAGATCTGTATAATAAATATGATTAAGAAAACACCAAATATATTATAAAGGTAATACTTAAATCTGATTTGAAACACTCAACGGTAATGTACTGTTTCATATCCAGCTTGTCTCGACTAATTCAGTAAAATGTATACATATTTAAATGCTAGAAAGTCTTTACAACAAATTAAAATAATATACGAATTGGAGATTTTGAGAATAAGTGTCAACTGTATTTATGTATTTACGTATAGCCGAACATAAAAAAAAAAAATAAACTATTCACTATTTATTATTACCTAAAGTTTATAGGTCGAATAAGAATGTTGAGCGAAAACAAACACACTGTAATGTAAAAAAACTATTATTAAAAAATAACGTTATTTTGAAACAAAAACGTTTACAGCACTCGTCCTTTATATAATCGAGTCGTCTGCACTATAATTCTAAATAGCTTGAACAGCTGCAACAGCAGTGGCAACTACTCGACATTTATTTAATTCTCCGATGAGTTCTTTGAACGATTTTATCTGTCGAAACGATACGGTGTGTCGTTTGAGAAATAAATATATATTTTTATTCTACCCGCTGTGTCTCGTTCTCCGGTCTCGTTCACTTGACTGCTTTTTTCTATGATATAATATTGATTATTTTTCGAATTTTTTTATTTAAACAATTAATACAAAAAAAAAAAGTATTTACTTATGTAAATCACGTTTAATTGTTACACAAGTAATATAATCCAGACGGAATAATTTGAGATTTCTGCATAGGCACCGATCGACTAGGTCCGCCACAGTGGCGTAAATATACTAGCCGAATATCGTATGATTATAGTAAATAGAGAATTTTAACTGGAAATTAAAATGAATAATTTGTTATTTTATAGTAGATATACATAAATTGTTAAACTTTGGGAAAAAATAGGTAGGTATCGAAGAAATTAAATTTAAAAACGAACGGACAATTGAGTATTTATATGATTAAATTCTAAATGTTTATACTTTATGTTCTCATTGTCTAATAGCAATTTTTTCCTAGTTGGTACTTTGAAGAAGTCGTCATTTGATTTTTCGAAGAAAAAATTTCCGAAAAATTGTGAAAACGGGTTAAATGGTTATTTCTTTGTACACACATCTTAAAATAATGGTTTTAAAAACTTAAATTTTTTAATTCCAACTGCAAGTATGTATTTGAAATAATTATTTTAAATCGAAGTTGTACATTATTTAAATGTATTTTTTTTTTTTTATTAAAATTAAAATTTAATAGTGAAGTATTTATTTATTTATTTTTTTTAATTGGTCTAGAACTGTTGGGCTTGAAGTAATTTCATGTTAGATGATGCTACACACTAATCTGTTAAGGAGTTCTGTATAGGTAATTTCGATGACATTTTTAGAAATATAAAAATATAAGAATTTGAAAATATTTACAACGAATTTAAAAGTAATTTAAAATTAGTCCTGTGTTTGCCACTTTTTATTGTAGTATAATCTCAATATTTATTTAAAAAAAATATATTTACGCAAAAGTAATAAAATGGGTTTTCTAAGTAACTTTTAGAGTAAAAACACATATTATTAAATCAATAAAAGAGAAAATTTTGGAATGATGCTCATTTTGGTTTTTAATTTATTAATTTAAAAAAAGTTATTGTAGTTTTAAAAAGCTATTTTATTTTTTATTTTTTGAGTTTTAATAACATTTTTTTAAGTAATAAATAATCTCGATTGGGATTCACTCCAAAAATTTGTCCTTTATCGATCTGATAATAAGTATTATAACTCTAAAATCACTTTAAGAATCTATTTTAATAGTACTTTATATTGGTAACTAATTATTTAATTTTCCCATTAGTTTATTTTTAAATCCGAAAAATGACACAATAACAATAAAAAAACAAAAATGGTTTTGTCAAAATAGTGAGACATCAACTGTTGAATTTCAAACGGAAACCACTACTAATTATTTTTATAATATTATTGTCGAAATATAAATAATATTAATAGGGGTAAAAAATGTTAATTTTTATCGCATAAATAAAAATAAAATAAATAAATTCAAGAACATTAAAATGTATACCGGTAGGTATATATAGTTAGTAGGTATCATTAAAAATGGACGACACGCAGAAACGTCCGGGGTTCCGGCGTTCTATTATGATAATATAGTATATTTAGCCGGCCGGGTAAAAGGGAATACGTAAGAAAAACCATCAAAATTATCTAAAAGTTAACATTTTTTTCTTTATCGATATATCTGCCAATGAATCCACAACGTCTGATGTTTTTTGCACGCCAATCGATGTGGATTATTGAAACCGACAAGAATTTGCACAATAAAAGAAAAATTGTTAAGATGGTGGACTTGTTGCCTTTTACACGGCGATGCCGCCGTCCAAATAATATAGTAACGTCCCCCGGGAAAAGGTTATGGCTCGTTTTTTTTTTTGTGGGGGGGAGGAGGAGAAAAAGCGATTTTCAAAAACAAAATAAATAAATAAAATGAAAATATCGATTTACCTGCGTCAATCGGAAATCCATGTCGTGTGCGTGCGTGCGTACGTCAACTGGTACGCGTCGAACTCGGCCGTCAGAACGGGTGGTCGAAAAGTCGCGAAATGCCCGTGACGATCAGCGGCGGCTTCGACCGCGTTCTATAAACGGTTTTACGAACGAACAAACGCGAGAGAATTGAAAAAAAAAAAACCCAACTCGAAGCAACCCGTACGACGGTCTGGTAGTATATATATATAAATATATACCGGTTACCGGGTCGTCATGTCGCGGTAAACCGGCGGTGACGGGACGAGTGTTCGCTAGGGAAAAATCGTGGACGAAAAAAAAAAAACCGCCCGAACGATGACGTTGACTTCGCGGGGCGCGGGGAACGACCGGGGGTGTTTTTCTAGTCGACGACGGTCGGTGCGCGGTCGGTCATGGCGCGGTCGCGTACAAAATGAACCGGACCCGACCGCCGGAACGGCTATTTATAAGGCTCCGGGCCCCGGACGGTCGGCCGAGTGGGAGGCCTACACCGCCACACGGGTACTCTCGGGAGTCCATGTCTTGGCGAAAGAGAAAGTGTGTGTGTGTGCGCGCGTGTGTGTATGTGTATTTTTTTAAATGTTTTTGTGCGTGTGCGTCGAAGAAAGCACGGGAGGGCGGCCTTCGAGGACCGTCCCGGGTGACCTTGAACCAGACCTGTGATATTTATTATATTGTAATCGTGGATAAAAAACGGATAGGCCATTCCTATATACCGACGTTTAAAGGTACGGCGCCGCTGTCCGAGAGAGCAGATATATTATCGCTGTCTCGTAAAGGTGCCTCATATTATATTATCACAACGGTTCCTGGCCGCAGGTTAATCATTTTTATCGTCATATATACGTAATAATAACAAATTATTATCTCTCGTGTTGTTAGTTGTGTTTTTGGCGATTAAACAGTCTATGGTATTTTGTCTTATCTATAACCAAACATAATAACCATTCCATTTGAACGGTTATAAATTATTATGACCAAAACTGATTGTTTATAAATTTTAGTAACCAAATTACATTTGGTTAATCGTGAAAACACGCCCGTGGTTTGTCATAGAAGTAAAGACTTGTTCATGGAATAAAAAAAAAAAACCAAGCACCTTGGGCATAGATAATAAAGGAATGGATGAGCCATCCCTATACCTAATACACGGAGCGTTGTGTGTACGAAGAGCATATACGTTACCACAATGGTAACTGCGGTTTAGTGATTTTGGTAGTATTGATACTTGAATGATAAGTGATAACTCAGTAAACCGTTCAAATTTTAAAATATGTATGACTATTATGTTAGACAAAAATACTTACTATTTGACAAGTGATATTATTTATATTTTATTATGTAATTTATAATTTAATTATGTTTATTGTTCATGATTTCAATTTATTTTATCAATATTTTATACATGTATTATCATTTATCAATAATAAATGTTTGTAACCGTGACCACAACCACATACAACCAATGTGGTAACAAATATGCTCTTCAGTCACAGAATTGAACAATACGGTGGCCCATCCATTCCTTTATTATCTATGACCTTGGGTCAGTTTTCGGGAACATGCGATAAGACACTATCTATATTTAAATCCTAATGACAAAATATTGAACCAATGTAAATTGGTGAACTACTTTATAAGCTGGGTGAAGAGGAGATGCACACGCGAGGAAAAAATGTGTCAACTGTGATAATACCTATGTATTTTGCCATGGCCTATCCATTCTTTATTATCTACGATTGTAATGGTAACGTTGTCGGAAGATGTCGTGAACAGCCGCACTCTCCGGCGTGATACGTGCGTATAATACCCTCCCGGTTCGTTTGCACCCTCGGTAACGTCACACGTTTGACCAGACTTGGGGATTCAAAAAAAACCGAGATGTGCGATACCGACAGTGTGCAACGTTCATGTATGGATATCGTGGATATTATATTGGGTAATCAGTATTTTGCCGTAGAGTATTCCAAAGAGATAACCTCAGAAAAATGTACGTAGACAAAACGTCTGGGCTTCCGTAATCTTAATAACCCCAACAAATTTAAAAATTTAGCGGTCGTCGAAGGCGCAGATGGTACGTGGACGGGTACGATACGATCGTAAAAATCTTTTGTTCTCGTGATTCGCGTTTTGTGATCTTGAACGCATGTGTACCTTGTTGATCGGGGATCTAGGTGAACGTAACCCAGTATTTTGTCCGGGAAGAATCATACGTTTCGCGATTTATCAGAACAAACATACGCAAAAAACGCGAAATTCAAATGAAAGATAACACACGCAGTCGCTGTAATCTCTTTTGTGACGGCCTGGACGGCTAGAGGAGGGATCGTTAATCGTAAAACCGTAAGCCGTTTCTATGATCATGTGTGGTACCCGATTCCGTAACTAATAAAACGAATATACGATCATGTGTGGCATTCGATTTTTTGTCCCTGTCGCTTCTGTAGTGTTCTGTAGTTATACACACATGCCGACAATGTCGAACTGGAATCGAAAGGCCTTTGGGGGAGGGGGGCTATTTTGTACTCATACGGACGATTTTCGTATGGAGGAAATTCAATAAACTTCCGCATACTCGCTGTATAAAATATATACAACTATACGAAAGGCATTGTATGTTTCTCCGTACGGAAATCGTTCGTATGAGTACAAAAAAACCACTCTGGTATACGGTATACGGGAAAAATATCGCCGTCTGAACTTGCCGTAATGATAATTTAATATAAATACGTTACATACAAATGTAATATCATGTTCTATTATATTGGTATAATAATCAAATAAATATTCACCTAATACGTTTATATCAATGTAAAAAATAAATTTCGTGGACGAACAGCAACGACAAATGGTCGGTACATACTATAGGTACCCTCACAGATATATGTAAATTATATATACCTAATCCAGAAGCACAATAAAACACAATAAAATCATTGTATGTATAATATACATATAAATTATTACAATTTAAGTTAATTTTAACTTTTTATATTTGATTTTTTTTTTTTTTTTATTACCTTAACTTATTTTTGGTTATATTAAATTTTAAACAGCTGGTTACTTTTAATTAAACTCAGTTAACTTAATATTGAAATAATTGATACATTTTGATTTCATATTGTGTCTATTGTCAAAATGGTAAAAAAAAAGTTGGCTTTGTCATTTCTTATAATTATTATATTATAAGAATTGTTTATTTCCCAAAAATATAAATAAAACAATACCTATATATTATATAATAATCATTCCGTAATATAAATTAAAGAATATTTTAGATTTCACACCAATAAACAATACCTAGGTACCTACTAATTTGCAATGAGTAATTTCCATTTGTTAAAATTTTGAAGAAAAAAATAGTAGGTACCTACTAATTAAACATTTTTATAAATATATTTATTGTTAATTTTAATAACAATTGTTACAAATTCATTGTAGTATTTTCAATACTATCATGTTAATGATTTTTAAAAATTTTAAAATGTTTAAAGTTAAAAATAAAAATATTTTCAAAAAAATATAAGATACTAATAAAATACTAAATATAGAAATATTAAATTAATTTCACCTGTATATCTCAATTGTATATTGACTTGTACAAAAAAAAAAAAATCAACTTAAGTTAATATGTTATTTTTTTAAATTCAACGTAACTTAATGATTAAGAAAAATAACTATTAACTTTAAACTTTTACTATGTTTTTCTATTAATTTAATTGAGTTACAAAAAAACTCATTAACTTGCCCAGCATTGTATATTATAAATATACATATAATATTAAATATATAACCAATAGGTTTAACATAGATATTATACCGGTTAAAAACAATAAAGAACAATAAAATAATACACTTTCCGTCATGTCTTTTGATTTTTGAAATCGTCTGATATGTATTCCGTAAAGCACGTATAGTGTTGTTATCGTATGCATTTTTTAAACATACACCTCTTTCATAATGAATTTCAGACTTCTATACCATTACACAATTTACAATACAAAGATGGCTATCTAGGTAGTATACATAATTAGTAAAAAGAACGATCGCTATGGTATACGAATAACGAATTCACAAAGTATTGATAATGGTTGTAACCTCATCTTTATGATCGTTAATTATTATGTCAATATATTGTTATCAAATTGGTAAGTCTGTAAAATGTCAATTTTTTTTCCTATGAAATTATTTTTATTTCTTATTTCTTTAAGAATGATCATTCGTTTATCTTCTATTTGAAACAATAAAATTGTTTGTGTTAAATACCTATTGCTTCTATGAGAACGAATAAGCACGGAACTATGGTAATATTATTTACATGCTTTTAAGTGTAGGTAACAAATAATAATACTTTGTATTTATATAAACGCCGAGAGCTGACGGTACCTATTTTGATAATAATTATTATAATACGGTGTGACAGTTCTTACCAAATATAAAATTACTTTCTGATATTTTCTTATACATATTAAAGGATACCAAAATGTCGTAAAGCTAATAAATAATTTAATTTTAATTATGATGTATAACAATAAAATATGAAAATATAAATATTAAATAATAATTATTATTAATAATTTATTATCATTATTTTATTCGAAGCGATTAATAGAATTTTTAATAATGACATAGATGTAAGTACGTTTAACGATAGTTAATTAAAATAACCACATTTTTTGAAATGTGTTATTAATTACGACCGCGATATAAAAAAAAAAAACGATGTGAACTCATTCGTATTTCAGTATTTCACAAATGATTGTCGATACTACCAAAAATCGTTATTAATTTGTAAAAAAAATCTCGAAATAACGAACGTTATTTTTTATAACTATTCTCAATACTTGACCCGTTGTATACTATTATACAAATCGCGGACGGAGAGTTAAAAAGGTTCTACCTTGGCATTTTTAAATTGTTCAGGAAAACATTTTTAACTAGTATTTTTAGTATGTAGGTAGTAAAAACATGTCCATGAAGACAAAACATATTATATTATAGTTGGGTTTTTAAATATGTAATTTGTCGATAGTAAAGATTTATTTAAATAAATTTAAAAAGTTGACCCCGTATTATAATGCTTGAATTAAATTACTTTTAGATTAATACGGTGAGAAATTTCTACTAACTATTAGATTATGTGTTAGACGTTATACCTAAATTCGTAAAAAAATTTTTTATAAATTAATGAATTATCAAAATGTGGTTTTAAGTTTTTGAAAATATCATATCGACATCAACATAAAAAAATTACTTTTTAAAGTATATATAGTAAATAAAGAATACATTTTGTGGTTCCAATACTTTGTGGTACGCCTCTATATTTTTGCATATCTAGTGTAGAAATGGAGTGTAAAAAATGTCGACGTGTTAAAAATTATATTTTTATACTTTCAAAGTACATTTCAAACTCGCCATTTTTACATAAAGAAATTTAATCAGAAAAATGAAGATATATGTCAGATAAACGAGAAAGATAACCATATGTCCCAGTTAACACGCGGCAAACCGCGATAACTATAAGATTATTGATGGTTGAAAATCGTTAAAGAACGTTGTTTTTTTTTCTATTATACTTCATTAAGTATTATCTAATACAATAGCTAGTTATCGACCCAGTAAACAAATTAATTTTTATCGAAACACGCAATCTACACGTTTTTTGTATATTACAACTACTTAAACCATGAAAATATCCATATTACACGTCATGAATTCTCATTGCACATGAAATCAGATTTTTAAAATCCAACAAAAGTACACTGCGTACAATTGTTACTATTCAAAAAGTAATTAAAAATATAATCACTTTAATTAAATATTATCGAAAAAAATTGCATATAATAAACAAAATACGTTTAAAAAATAAAGTTCCGAATAAAAAATATCTGCCTCAGTATTTTTAAACGCTTAAGAAAATAATTTTCAAGTTTCTAATACTGATTCAAGACAATTTGATTATCTGTAACTCGTTCAATAATGACGCAAATAAGATCATATAAAGTCCATAGAAAAATTATTTATTTTGTATTAAAAGTATTATTATTATTTTTCATTTCATTTAGAAACATTTTTGTGTCAAGACCGTGAAGTGTGCCTTATCAACGTGAATGGTTTTAAAAATTTTCGTTTGCATCAGTATAAATATTTCATAATATAATATAGTTCATATAATCACATATAATACATACCTCCTAGTATTATTCTATTAAAAAAATCAACGTTATAACAACGTATATATACATATTATATACTTTATATTTCTGTAGAAACGGTAATCGTTTTTTATTCCGCTAAAATATCGTTCGTTGTCGTTACTCGTTATACAATAAAATAATAGTAAACCACTTGTGCATTTTAAAGAACCCCACGGTGTGGAACATTTTTATGGCTATATGTACCAATATTGCCTACAGAAAAAACACGTATTCTTTACACATTTCATATATAGGATGTAGCTGATTCGTAATTTTCAATCCGAAAACACAGTAATATAAGTTTTAATTATATTTTACCTAAACAATTTTGCGTTTCGTATAAAAAAAAGTCTTACACAATTATCATAATTACGCGTTAATGGTTTTTGCAATGAAAATAATCAATTTTAATTAATTCGTATTTTATATAATATATTATACATCTAGTCAAAATATTTAGTAGTTATACCTACCCATTATATTATATTACATTATATAGAAATTATCTAATTGTATTTTTCTTAAAAAGCCATAAGTAGTTATGTTTAAGCATGAAACACCGAGAATTTAGAGTTGATAGAAAATTTTAAAACATTGAACCATAGGTATATTATTATGTATTTTTCGTGTAAAACTAGTAAGATACCTATTATGCAATATAGTCGAAGAAATCGGTGTATATTAATATGTAAAATGGATTAATATAGATCCATAGCATAACGAAAATCGAGCTACTTTTATAGAAGGATTACTATTTTCGTAATTTATTATATAGATAGCGAAACTAACTACGAAAATTACGAGTAGAATTAAAATTAACTGCGTATACATTACATCGTGAAGAGTGATCCACAAACTATATTTTATTGTATCATACAAATAAATAATGCATTTTAAAATACATCAAGTTCAGTGTTTTGAGCTTATTTCAAATGTAGTCGTGGTGAGTTACCGCGAGGGGCGTTATAATATTTTATAAACTTATACTAAAATGTTTGTTTGTGTTAAGTTATTTTTGATATTTCCACAGTAGGTACGTAACCATAGTTTAATACATTTGTACTCAAATAGAAATTGTTATCTTGAATATTTCGGCCCTTCTACCGAAAAAGTAATGCAGAATAATTAAAAATAGATAATGATTATTTACTCGTTAATATCCTTATGGAAAAAGTCCTCGCGGTTCATACTAAATCGTCGTAAAATATATCCTGTGAAGCCGGTGATGTATTTAAAATTTTCGCTGCCTAGGTCAAATGCATTTTGTAGACACTTTAAAATAAAATGTAATATATTAAACGAAAAGTATGTGAAAATCTTTATATAAAATAGATAAAAAAAAAAAAACAGTTTTAAAACTAATAATTATAAAAAACACCAATAAAGTAAAAAAAAAAAAAACATCAATCGGTATATATTTTTTACCCTTTTTAAATTTAAAATATTATTCCCCTAGCAATAATTAATGCCCATGAATATATATTACTTAAATAATAATACTACTATAATACTATAATACTTAATTATATTATTACAAATTATTTGTATACATATGTGTGCTCTTATATTTATTTTACGCAAATATGTTTTAAAACAATATGCTGATAGGTTTAATCAATAATTTAGTTTGTAAATGAAAACAAAACGGTTTATTTATATATTAAATCCTTTGATAAATCATGAATCAAGATTTAAAAAAAAAAAAAAATATAAAATTTTTACGAGAAATTACCAAAAATTAATGTATTTTAATAATATACATAGTAGGTTTTTATTATATAATTATGTATATTGTATAGGTATATATTATATTATATATATTATGATTCATTAAAAAAATAATATTGAGAACAGTGCTGAGAACATTTAACTAATGTTATTACAATTTAAATGTTATCAAGTTGTTTTTAGAACTTATAATATTGTGTTATGTTATGTATTTTGTTGAACTTTTCATTTTTGTTTCTTTTACTATTTTCATTGTCTATTGAAATTGATTTAGTAGGTATGAAAACTTTTGTCGGCCACTCCCGAAAAAATGGGTCAGCGAACCTACGTTTACCATTGCCCATTACATATAGTATAGGCATTCGTACATAATAAAAATTACATAATTCATAATTATTATTTATTAAAAAAATATAGTGGGTTAAAACCCCCACCGAAAATCAGTGAAAATAAAAAAAAATAATCACAAGACTTTTTCACGAGATTATAAAAACCAAACCAAAACAAAATGGGGAAATCACCTTTAGTTTTTATACATATACATTCATCAAGAAGACGTTTTCAAACCCATGTTTGGACAGCTATGTATGTGACCATCCCCCACAAAAGCACAACCGATTGAGAATAATAATAAATTACTTTAAAATCAAAATTGTTCTTATACACGACGCTTGGCATTTAAATATTACTGCAGTCCGGATAAACTTCTATAATTCCTGCAGACTAGGATTTTAAATATTTCATGTTTCCACCTTTTGCATTCGACATGAGCTATGTATTTTAATTTTTCATAATATTTATACTTGTAAAAAATTACAAGAAATTTATATTTTGACATTTTGCTCGCATTTCTCAGAAACTATCTCGGAAGCTGTTTCCCGAATATATTATGTACGGAGTAAAACATCCGGTTAAAATGTAGGTACAGAAAACAAATAAATACTAAACAAACTCTATAATATTATCTATCGCTAAATAAACAATATAATAAAAACTAAAAGCTACTTACACTAACATTAAAGTTGTCTACGATTAAAATGTATTATTTATGTTTGAAATTTCAATTCTACTAATATCATTCTTATTATTTTACAAGGAAAATCATTATCAAAATATTTTATAAAGATATTTAAAAATATTATTGATAATAAAAGTGAGACGAACTCACTTTTCAGACATTATTAATTTAAATAAACTATTGTTAAAGTCTAAAGATAAAATTATCATGTTCTTGATAGAAAAAAAATATAACAATATAAATTCATAAAATAGTTGTATATGTAATTTGTGTATTATACGCCCATTTTACAGCATGATATTTATTATTTAATTTATAATATAAGTGCCTGAATTCACTAAAGTTCTAATAGAAAAGTTATACGTCAACGTTCACATCCTTTTTACAAGTTATATGTGCCTATTTCTTTTTTTTTTTTTTTTTTAATATTGATGCCAAAAAGTCATATTTTGATTTTTGTGGATTACACCTTTTTTAAAAACATCAATGTTATAAAAGATAGAAAAAATTAAAAGGGCCTAGATGACATTACATATTATATAAATAGAAAATGTAGAATCGATGTAATCAGCTGTTACAATGGTTTCAAAGACAAAATATGAAATAGACACTAAACGACATTTTTTAAGATTTTATAAGAAGCTAAAAACGTTTTTGGTAGCTTATTTTAAGATAATTTTCAAATTTTTAAGTTCTTAAAACTTTATTTCAAAAATCTTACATTTATCTTTCATTTTTTGGTATAGTAAAGTGTTTAAATCCCAATATAATAATTATTGTGATATATTGCCCATATTATCATTTCAATACGAATAGCATTTATTCCCTAAACATTTTATTTTTGACATTAAATTTAAAATAAAATTTTTGACTTGAAAAACGGTCATATCAATTTAACGGTTGTTAGTTTATTATGTAAGTTTATGTAAGTTTGTTTATTAAAAGAGATATAGATACATGTAGACCTTCAGAGATGTAGTGACAACACTTTCTAATATTTTTGAAATTAACCACATAGTGATTAGATTGATTCTATAGATCAGTACACTTTTTATGGTTGGTTTTTCTTTATCAAAAATGTGCAATACCTAATATAAAATTGAATTTTTTAGCCAAATTCAATTTTTATTTTTTTACTCTCTTACGTGAGTTAAAGTTACCTTTTTTTTTACTGTTCGTGCCAATGTCCTTTGCTTTATTACGACTATAACCCTTAAATACGTTCCCTCTGTTATTTTTCCTTTCAAGTTTTAACTGTCGGTAAAACGTAATAAATAGTGGATTTTCAGATGATAAATATAATTAACATGTGCCATTAACAGTTAAGCCAAGACCAGAATTTTTTAATGTACAATATATATATACCTACGTACCTATGCGTTTCATATTATTATATTTCCTCTTGATATTTCCAAACTATGCTCAGATAATCGCGTCATATAATATATGAAAACGGCATACGTATAAAGAGGAGGAAATATTACGTATATTATATAAGATAATATTGTCTTAGTCTTACCCAACCTTGCGAAAGTACCGGAACTGTATAAAAATTCCCTTTTTTCAGATTTTAATGTTTGTTGCGATGCTGTTACTGTTGAAGGATTTGTCCGAAAAACATTCATTTATATATTCTACGCGATTAAGTACTCTAGCGACGCGGAAAGTGTTTTTACTTTTATAACAACGAATCTATGTATATTAGCGATAATAAAAAAATGTATAAATAATATATTCGTTATTATAATTAACCGTATCCGCCGGTTTGTGTTCGATTTCAAGACGAACAATACCGAATTGATATACTATAAAAAACCACTTGTTCCGAGCGTTTGAATTAGGCTCTGTGCAGTATATTTGCCAAATGTTTGAATTGAACCATTGACATCTTTTTTCTATTTACTTGATAGAACTCGGCCGTTATGTATACACGAAAATTCTAAGTGAAACTGTAAATTTCTGTAAAACAATAATGTATTAAGAAAAGAAATATTTCCAAACGTAAAAAATGGATGTATATAAATTCAAAAATTAAGAAATTAACCAGTTTGATTTTGTATAATTAATTTTATTTAAGTTTCTTTACATTTATATTTGATTTAAACATCACAATATTGCACCGTAGCCGATTCGATATTATATCAAAAAAAATAGATGCATCGGTTCACACACGTATATCTAAACTGTGTAGAAGTCTTTTTAATAACGATATTCATTTCTAACTTAAAAGTATTGCTTTTACATATTTAAATTTACTTTTGCCTCGTGTTTCTGTCACTGTTAATACTTTGTTTTATTTAAACTGGACTTTGTCTATGAACGTTCGTTCCCAAATATTCAAAAAATAAAAATCACTCGAATTTCAACACCAATTTTATGTTTTGACATCTGATGCAAGGTTGATAAAATAAGAAGTAAAGTTACGATTTCTAATCTTGCTTATTTTTTTGTCAATTGTAGGTATTCCCATTTATTTTAAATTGCATACAGTGGCCCCCAGTTCTATACTTAAGTGTAGCGAACGTTACACCTACTCTATAGGGGGAAGTAGAGGGGAATTAAAAATATCAAAGAAAATAAAATTAATTAAGATATACTTATTACATTATATAGTTCAAGATAATTGTAGTTGTTCAATTATTGTATATTTCATGTCTATATAATGCATTTTCTTTTATAAACAAACAAATTTAAAAAATGTATGATTGATATATTGGTATGATAAAAAGGATAACAAACAATAGTACCTAGTAGGTACCGCAGGAAATTTTCGAAAGGTATAGACAAAATAAATATGTCTTATTACGAAATTATTCATAGATTAATAATTTTTCCTTTATTAATTCGTGTTTAACTTTGTGCTTTGTATTTATCTATTTAATGGCCTAGGGAAGCAATTGCCCCGGCAGCACGTTTTTAGGATGCAGCAAATATTAATACAATTTTTATGATTTTGCTTTTATAACATTTTTCAAGTATTTTGTAGGAAATAAATAAATAAACTTTTGTTAATTTGCTTATTTACCATTTATTGATTTCTCGATTTTGGAGGAAAATGTACTGGATCTTTTTTTTTTTTGCTTATTAGAATATATAATTTATATATTCCTCTACACTTAAAATAATTATTGTTGCATCATTGTGTATTAGAGATAATGTCAGGGTTTTTATTTAATAGTGCCTATAAGATATTTATATTATCTATTAGGCAATTTTAAAAATTAAATTCTGTCTGTACATTTCGTGAATTAAATTTATATTATCTATCCGATCGTCACATGTATATATACATACAATATAAATATATAATATACTAATATATTATATACGTGTTGCACAATTGTTGTCAGATAGCAATACAGTTTATATATTACGCAGATCAGTCGTTCAAATTAAACATGCTACATCGATTTTATATAACTAATATAAACCCATTTTCAGTAGTCGAACGTTTATTTTTTCTGCAATAAAGTAATTTTTGTTTCATTTATTTTAAACTTTTATTTAAAAAAAATAATAATAATATTAATAATTAATAAGTTTTAGGTATACATAACCTTATATATAGGAAACGGCGTTTTATGAAATTTATTTAAACGCCAAGGATTACGTTTTATCAGCAAGTGAAAAAAAAAACACAAACACAAGCCATTGCGTAGGTAAAAATAGTCGTTTCCTTGGTCACGACCATTTTCCGGATTGTAAACGCCTCAAATGTATTTCGAAAAACGATAACAAAAACGGGCCATTTGAAATAACCCCGGTTTGATATTTCTATACGAATAGAATGGGTCGAAATATTTACAGTTGGAATACAAAAAGGCTGCGTAAAATCCAAATCGATTTCTTCTCGAATTATTATCACCCGAACTTTTTTTTTTATACTCAATTGAAATGTACTAATATAAAAATCTACTATTATTTTCCGAACGATCGTTGTTGGTGGATGATATATTCTACAAAAACCTAACCTAAAGAATGTATCTACCTACTATCTACGCAAAAATATCGCGAAAAATGCATACTTATATGGATATTATGGTATATGAGATTTGAATAAAAATAAATACCAATTATTAGGTATTAATTATACTAATTATTATAATTAAATTACGATTTTGAAGTTTTTTTGGTTCTATAATCCTTGGTAAATGGTACAGTGGTAACTTGGGAGCTTTGAAACCATGGTGGCTGACATTTTTTATTATTAGCAATCATAAAATGTTGATCTTTTGGTAATAATAATTAGCGACTATCTCATGAGAATCATAAAGCGCAGTTTAAGATAGATCCCAGTCATTATAATTCTTTCTGCAATATTTTTGGGGCGGGAATTAATAAATTATAATTCATAAATAATTATGATAAGTATACCTATCGTTTCTAAACATCCTATACAAACGAATCACGGGTATAGGTATTATAATATCTAATCCAATTCCTAGGCCATCTGGAACTGCTATATTATGGTTACTTAATATTTACCTATATGTTTATTTTTATATATAATTGTATATTTTTTTAAATATTTAGAATTCTGAGCGGAGCGAGGGAGCTATTGATTTTACCATGATGTTTATTTTTATTTTTATTTTTTTTCTGTGTACAACTTTTTGACTAGGACTGCTCCGATCCTTACAAGCTTACCCTAATTCCAAAATAGTAGAAAATTGCATCTAGATTTTAATTTAGAAAAGTCATTTTTCGATTGTCTTAATAGTTTTATAGTCTTAAAAAAAATAAAACTACAAAAAAAAAATAACCAAAAGACGGTGAAAATACGATTTTGTCAAACCGATATTTTTTATTTCTTCGTCATTTCGAAACGAATGGTTGTACAAAATTCTTGAAATGTTCACTAAATATGTAACTATATACTATATTTATGTAAAATGACTTTCAAATATTTTTTTTTCAAATTTAGGCCACTTTTAACATAGTTAACTTTTAAAATAGTTATTGAGATATTTAAGTCAAAAAAGGGGGATTTTTAAGTCTTGAGAACTAAAAATTTAATAGTGTTTATTTTTCGTCATTCTAACTGTGTTAAAGAAATAAAAAACAAAACAAAAAAAAAAAACAGGTAGGTATAGTCAATATTTTTTATAATTGCTATTTAACGTTTATAAAAAATTAACATAATATAAAATACATTAAATACAACATTAGTAGTATCTACATAAATTGATGTTAAAAAATAATAATTGTTTTAGATTCTGAGTAGAGCGAAGAAGCTATTGGTTTTACAGTTTTAACAAATAAAAGGGGAGGTGTGAGAAAATTCAAAAATATAGAAAAAATATAAAATTTTTTAATTATTTATATTTCTCGAGAATAGCCTGATTCACGATGAAAAAAAATACTATATATAATAATATATGCATACAAGTATAATGATATAGCCAGGGAAAGGGACAGATAATAAGCCATGCCCCTACCAATTTTTGGTATGTTTTAGCTTAAATTCTGAGCGTATATTGGTTGTACAAAAATATATTTGTATACAGGTTTTTAAGTACCTAAAAAGACCCGAATAAGAACTTTCGAATAAATACCTTTCTGATAGAAAATTTGCTCTAGTTTGTACTTACCTGAATGATGATGAAAAAAAAATGAAATATTACACTAGTAATCATTCACATTTAAGACGCAACGAAGTGAAGAAGTACTGTAATAGCACATAATATCCGATGTTGATAATGACATAGAACTACAGTGATTCTCTACTCCACCGCGTCATAAATTTGAATGTTTATTACACGGGTACCTAATATTCATCGGATTTAAAATATCAAAACGTGAAAATTCTAATAATAATATCGTGTTCTATAGGAATTTATTAATTTATGTCATAGATTACCATTAGAAAATCGAAAGTTGATATAGTATTATGAAATAAAAGAGGGGTGATAAGAAAAAAAAAATGAAAAAATGAAATAATGCAGAATGAAGTAGGTAATATAGGTACAAATAACTAACAGAAAATTTTTTTACAAAAATCGTTCATACTTGCCGAAATATAGGCTGGCCCGTGATAGAAAAAAAAATCATCCTTTACATACCTACGTCTTGTCTTCGAACCATAAATAATTGTATTATCACTGTTATCCGTCCTTTGATAAAATCCGTTATTGAGGTGGGTATTGCGAGTAAAACAGTACTCGAGTCGTTTGAATATTCGGTGATTTTTATTTATTTTATTTTATTTTTTCATTATTAGACTTTCTACGTCCCTCATTCTCCCGGAACGTACAAACGAAACGTAATGGATATTAATGCTCTGTTACAATTATTAAAAATATTCGCCCGTATACTTTTATTCAAATTAGAGATTTATATTATGGCAGCTGTGCGTAAGGTGAACTCCCACTGGGATAGATACCCGGCTACGAAAATAATACGCTATCCCATAAACATTTATTTCACATTTTTAATTATACACATTATAACGTTATACTTTTCACGAATATATAATGTGAGAACTTTCCCATTGTGTTTGCAGCTCATCGAATTCTTAACGGTTTTTACTTTTATTTTTTACTATTTTCCAGTTTTTTTTTTTTTGTTTTTTTTACTAATCAGGTGTGGTGATACTATACATTGTAAATTTGCAGTCTGCAGGTTATCATAATATATTAAACGAAAAACGTACAATTCTAAAACACGTACATACCAGCTATTATAGATGGTATACGCAGTATACGGTCGGACGATTTATCGGAAATAAATATAACGTCAAGTATATAGTATGTGGGTCTGTAAGAATGATACGTAAAATCGTCTTGAAAAAAAGATGCATTGTAACGCTGAAATGGCTTTGGCTAACAACACTTTCAGTTTTACCAATTGACCCCAAGGAAGTGATAATTGTTTACTATTATTATTATTCCTAAGACCATACGACTATAGTATTTGAACAGTCATTTTTAGGATATTTCAACTGTTTATATACCTATACCGTCGTGTATATACGTACAAGTGATATACAAACTCGTGTAATACTCAATATTGTCTTAATGGAAAATTTAGAAACTATTCGATAGTTATTCTTAAGAATACAAATTCAAACTCTGACAGAAACTGTAATATTTCTCATATAACCTATATATATAGTTTCTTGATTCGCTCAACGTGTAATATTTTCGAAAATGTATTACCTGTATGATATATAGATAGATTATATTATGGTCTTTGCCACGAAAAAACCTTCAATGTGCTAAAATATAATTTTTCAGAAGACACAATAAATACATTTGAGAAAAAAAAACAAATTGCCAAAAAACAACAGAAACAAATTTATATTTTGTAAAAATATATAAGCTTTTACACTGGAAAAAATGGAGGATAAAACACAATAATTACGGAAATATTTAATATTTGTAATTATTTCACCACATAAGAGGTTTTATTATACAGTTTTACTATTGCATTTTAATACCTCCGATGAAAATTTTACCCTGTGTCTAATGACATCGGAGTTATTGCATAGTGGCAGCACATAAAATGTTTTTCGTTTATTCTACAATAATGATAGTACATAAGAGGTTTTATCATATTATAGCTTATTTTTTTCTGAAACTATAGTGATGACGAAATTTCAAAATCATGAATTTCACACATCGGAAGTTTTTGCGTGACAACGACGTTATAATAAGTGGATTATCTAATTTTATCACACTGAGTGACCATCTATATCCTGAGAAATTGCAAATGTTTATTGGCAATATAACTTTATAGTAATCTTCAAAGAACACTTGATCCATATTCCATACATTATAATGTATAGATCATATACATTATACATGTATCTTACATATTATGTATAATTGTATAATTATTTATAACGTAATATAATGATTATAATTCCATATAGGTACCTACTTGATAAAAAATATCTAAGTTTTTTTTTTGGTTTTTCCACTTTTAAAAAATATTGACTATTATTTCAATACAGTATTTTTTATACTGTATATAGATTGTCATTTAGTATAATATTATTAATTGAATTTAAACCTTGCATTGTTCCTTTATTAGATTTGAAAAAAACAAATGATAATTAATTTTAAAAAGTTTATACATATATAGATAAATGGACTTTGTAGCAAAGGTACAGTGCAAATTAATTATTTTTTATACCTACAAATATAAAAGGGAGGTTATATTTGAACATACCCGTATTAATTAAAAATACAATATGTAGATACTCGCAGGCGCAGACGGCACGAAAATTAAAGTATTTTTTATTTAAATATACAAAATATATATAAGGTATATAATATACCCAAAATAACCTCTTTTAGAACTTAGAAACTTAAAAAAAAAGTTGAAAAAAAAATTTTAAACATTTAATCAACGTAAATATATTAGTAAATTAAATATTTGATGTAAATTTCTAGATTTTAAAGTTATTATTTTCGAAATTACAAAGAAATGAAAAATCTGGATTTAAGGAAATAGTGTATTTGCCGTTTTTTTCATTTTTTGGTAGTTTTTCCTTACGCGGTAAAAAATGTTTGAGAAAATCGAAAAATGATCTTTATAAAGTTCCAACTATATATACGTAATTTTCTACTGGAAACAAAATAAGCTTTTAAATAGATCGGAGCACTTCTTCAGATAAAAAATTTGTTAATGAAGAAATAGAAAAACAATAAACATCATTGTAAAACATATTATGCTCAGAATCTAAAATTATGATTAAAATACAACGGAGATTTAAGGTGTCTAAACTTATATTTAGAATCCTAAAAGTAAAGTGTATATATGAAATATTAATGGAAAAACCTTTTTACCCTCCTCCCTTAGCGTTTATCAAGAACCGCCACTATATTGTACCATTGTATTTAGTACGAAACCAAGTATGTATTAGATATAGGTATACCTACATAAAATTATTTTTAATAGAAATATTCTAGATATTTTTTTCATTTTCTGTATAAAATTCAATTTTTTTAAATTAAAGAGTTAAGTAAATATATTATTTAAATTTTAACTTTTAACTTAACGAGCTAAAATTTGTTTTTAATAGGTTACTGAAGGCTCTTGGATGAATATGACTTATATCTTAGCTTATATTTAACAATATTTTAATATCCATAAAAGTTATTAAACGTTCATTTTCTAGACCGAAAACGTTCATAAAACGTTTGATACACATTATAACTTCATTTTACTTAATATGAATGTATTTTTATAAGAAAATGATATCTATTTTATTGCTGGGAAATAAATTCGCGTATAATATCCGAAGCAATAGTGTAATATTTTCAATAGTAGGTAATGTTTTCCGAATGAACTGTATGTTTAATCGCTTACATTTTGATAATTTATTATTTAACTGTTAAGTATATATACGTAATATTATAACAAATCATGGAAAATTGATTGTTGGAATATATTATCAAAACGTTTAATACGTCAATAAATGGATAATATAAGGTTAAATGATATAACATTCACCTTAAAGCTATAAATATCTGAAACCTGTTTCATACGCCTATCATCATATTATTATATTATGATTGAGTTAGGTAGGTACTCGTTTATCTCAAACATGTGATCAGAATCCGGATTTCTATAATGGACCTTATAACACGTCATAAAAATATTATAAATAAAACAGAGGTATTTTTTGGATTGTATTCAGGATTTCACTAAATGAATTAACAATAATTAATTAAGTAACATAGTATTATATTATGTAAAAGAAAAATAGTATCTAAATAATAATATCAAGTATATCGTCGGCCTAAATAGCAAAGATCGCATATCCAAAATCACGAATTTTTCAGAAGTAAAAAACGTTAACGTTAATACCTATTAACATCATTTTAAAAATGTAAAACATAAAGCTTGTACAATTTGCCATACCCAATTTAAATAGGCTGAATGTTTCAAATTATTTTGACGTATTAACCGTGGTCCCAAATTTATAACCAACCAAGTTACAGCTGTTTTAAATTTCAAAATAATTGATTACCTTTTGTTGGAGTTATGACTTATTCGTGTTTTGTTTATAGATTAGAGTTGAGAAACATTTCAATTTCAAATCAAATTTTTTTCAATTTCAAAGAAAAATAAATTATAAAATCGGAGATAGGACTTTATCAAACGATGCAATATTTTTTTCTCAAATTTAATCAAAATAGTATAATAATATCAAAAAATTGATTTTTTTTTTTTTTTAAAAATCTGACCTTTCCGATATGTGATACTTAAATGTATATATAAAAAAAAAAAAAATACTTGTAAAGTTAATGTTTACTAATTTATTATATAGGTATATATTTATTCTTTGAAGATTAAAAACCACCAAAGAAGTCATCATAAAATCAATGTTTGGAATTCGGTCGAATTGAATATTCATTATGTGCAGTGAAATTAGTAAGTACCTAATATTTAAAATTTAAAACAGGGTTTTTGGTCATTTTTTTTATATACATTCATTATTCAAATAAATGTACACGTCCCATA
Organism: Pemphigus obesinymphae; assembly: GCA_025469235.1. Taxonomy (NCBI): domain Eukaryota; kingdom Metazoa; phylum Arthropoda; class Insecta; order Hemiptera; family Aphididae; genus Pemphigus; species Pemphigus obesinymphae. Next base: position 2,672 of record JAIPRL010001774.1, on the reverse strand, counting down.
TAATTACAACAATAAAACAAAAAAATTAAAATAATGCACTTCACCATGGTAGTCTAATATATACATTATACATAGGTACAAATATTATAAATAAATGACAGTTGTTTTAATTTTATCTTAAAATAAATATTTACTTAATTTAATCGAGTGTCAATGAATATATATGTATTATAAATCATAAATACATTCGTAAAATATTATTAATTTATTGAACTGCATGTCCGACAAATACGTTAATATAAATGGCGTACAACGTGTGTTCAATAATGTTAACTATAAATATAGATTTGGCAATGTTTATCAATTATCGGAGCATACCCAAAGGTCACGTAAATTATTATTATTATCAATGAAATAATCAAATAAACCACATCCTTGACTTTTTTCATCTCAAAAAAAACTCTGTAACCACTTTAAAGTAAATATTTGATTTCAACAAATTGAAATGTTGTACAATCGATTACGTTATTTTTATTAATGTAGGTTGGTAGGTTCCTATTAGTTGTATAAATGGGCTGTCGAAACTCATCAGAATTCAACCGATTACCAAAACGGGGCATTACCATTATGGAAGAAAATAGGAATTCTCATTTCCCTCGTTCCGTTCTATCTTTATGGATAATATATATAATATATAATATAATTACTTCTACTATCACTTTTTTGTATAAAGTTGAATGATTGCAATCTGAATGTGCATAGATTAAACGGTAGGTAGGTAATACCATTGATTATATATTATAAATAATAATATATATTATAAACAATAATATATATTATAAACAATAATATATATTATAAATAATAATATATATATTATAAATAATATAATAATAAAATTTATAATATATAATCAATGGTAATACGGATATTTTTCTTCCAAAAATACTCATTTTCCTTTATTACAAGTTGTCCGAGCGTTTCAATGGGTGGGAGATCAGTCCATTTAGATAATGTATAATATATATTTAACAGTTTATCTATAAAAATAGTGATGCACATTTCACGGTTCGTTTTTTGTCGATGTTTTAATAAAAATAAAACCATTACGTTTAGAATTCCGTTAAATGTTATTGTATATACGTTCATCCCGTCAAGACTAGGACAAATACCCGATGAAAGTAGAAATTATTATTGTTATCGGTATTTATTGCCGATTGAACTAGAGTTCTATCCCCATCAACAGTGGCGCAATTAGAGGAGGGTTGAGGGGGGCTTAGTCCACCCTAAATTAGCTCAAGCCCCCTATTTTTATATTAAATATAATCATTTCTGTAATGAATAATGAATAAAATATATTTAGCCATTATTACGACAAATCGCAATGTAGTTGGTGAATTGTATTTACATAACATTTGTGAACAGCATATAGTGCTGTAAAATTTTATATCCAAACTAAAAATATAGTTCTATTGTCACTTTAAGGCTTAATGCTCAAAAAGGTACAATAATGTTATTGTAATTGTATTAATTATTATTATTATTATTACAATACAATTATTATTATTATTATTAATTGTATTTATTGATGAATTAAAATTATGTATCGATGAAAAACCTCCCTACTTTGTATAAGCTTATACATACATCATAATATAATTTGTATCTTTAGCATATTCATTGCCAGTATAAGTAGTGTCACTTGTGAACGAACATTTTCAGCCATGCGTAGTATAAAATCATGGCTAAGGACAACTATGTTACAGTCAAGATTAACAAACTTGCATTGTTAAATATTGAAAAAGATATAAATGAAATTATTTAATTTTGTTTGCTAAAACAGAAAGAAAAATATCTCTTGTTTTATAATATTATGTTATAAAGTTCAATACATTTACAATAATAGGTACTAAATTATTTTTTACCATTATTGATTAGTATTTGCCTTTAATTATTGTGGCAGTCTCTACCCCCATGGGCAGGGCCGAAACTAGGTGGGGGGCAGGGGGGTCTCTTGCCCCGGGCGGCAAAATTTTAGGGGCGGCAAAATTTTAGGGGCGGCAAAATTATGGACACACTAAACTTTTCTATTAATATACTGTTCATTCAAAATCGCGTGTGTGAAAATGGTAATCTAAAAACCGAAAAAATGCAACATATTATTTCGATTTTTGAATAAAAAAAGCCCATCAAAAATGTATAGGTATTATAATATAATATAATATATTTATATTGTACTACATTCACCCCCGTGATTGTGTCGCCGTGTCGGTAATGGATTTTGATCAATTCCAGAAATTATTTAATGTCGTAGTCTTTGTAATATAAGATAACACAATTCACAAGTACCCACAGGTTATACGTTTGATATTTTGTACCTACGTATATCGATTAATATTTTTGTTCAATTATTTTACCATCGACCGTCGGTGCTGGTTGCAACTTGTGACTTTTATTAAGTAAGTAAAATATTATTACGATTTATTTTTTAATTACACTTTGTTTTTACGATACTTAACACATGACATGTATAAAATGTATAGGTAAAATAAAATAAAATCTTGTTCGTGAATTTTTACGACGACCGCGACGTGTGTTTCGTTTTATAATAATAATAATACATAATTATGATTTATTATAATATTATAATATCCGGGTTTACAAATTTCTCTTACTACGCCACTGAGTTTAATATAAAATAAATATAATAGTATAACATAGAAGATATTTTA
>JAIPRL010001773.1:9857-73510 GCA_025469235.1 Pemphigus obesinymphae | reverse complement strand
TAGAAAAAAAAATGATATGAGTTATGTATACTACACCGAAGCTACGCTCAGAATCGTTTTATTGAATGCAATGATTTATCATTGCTTTCAAATTCAATACATCCACCAAAAGTACTCTGCCCAGTAGTGAAGTGCATCCACCAATACTGACACCCGACGAGCGAAGTACTTCCACAACCTACTGACCGGCTTTTTTCCTTATGTATTTTTTCCCAGGATATTTTTACATACCTATTATATACTGACATATTATAATAATATTTGTGTGCTTGCTATTATATTATATTGACTTAGAAATAAAAAATCGCAAATAACGCTTTTATAAAAAAACACGTGTAGAAAAAATGTTGTAGAAAAATGGTCGAATCTAGGTCCTGAAATTAAAATTTAATACTAGTTGAATCCCAGGTTTTATAAGTATATACAAGTACTTACACTGTAAAACTCAAAAAAGCTATATATTCTATATAGATTTTTTAAATTTCTATTATTTCATTTATTTTTATTTCGATTATTTAATCTTGGATTATTATTATTGGACCTATTCGAAATAATATATTCGAAATAATTTTCAAAATGTTTTACCCATTCTGGGTGTTATATTTTTTTTTGCTAATTATAAACATTTTCCATTATATTTGGTAGTTATTTAAGCTTTAAGACGAAAATAATACCTTTTATAATACCAACTTAAATAAATTTTCCATTAGATAGCTGTTTTTCTGAAATTTCCTACACAAATTGCTTTATAAACAAAACACAGTGTATAAATACAGTTAAAACAAAAAAAAATTAAAGGTAAAGTAAAAGTAAAAAAATGATCGAAAAGTTTTGAAATTTTTATCCCGTTACATACCTAGATATCTAGGTATCTAGTTCTAGGTTTTAGCCTCTAGGTACAGTGCTATAGAAAAATTTGCGACAAATTTAAATCTTTGGCATTTTTATTTTTAGATTTATAATAATTTTCGATCATTTTTGGTATCTAGTTTTTCAACAGGCTTAAGAAAACTACCGGAAAAAACGAAAAATTACTCTCCTCTAGAGTATCAATTAGAATTAATTTTCCATTAAATTAGTTCTTTATCCCGATACTACTTTATATACTTAATTCTAGACTCCTACCTAAAGAACAGTTTCCAAAAATAATATAATAATCATAATAATTTTAAAACAACGAGATCCTTCACTCCACTCAGAATCCATAATTTACAAATGAGTTGTGTATTTTTTTAAAGTATTTTTAGTTTTTTTTATAAAGTAGGTATAAAATTTAAAAGTTATTGATTTTTATTTTTGTTACATTTTATGTTATAAAATTTCAAGATATATGTTTCTTCATAATATATAATATAGAGATAATATGGAACTAAGAAAATATTTTATAAATAAATAGTTTAGGGAGGGAAAATAAATAATTCTCCCTCCCCATGAAAAATCCCCAGTTTAACTTATGAGTATACATATTGACTCAACATACTAAATACTGCAGTATTATAACATGTTAGTTACATTTATTTATTATTAGATCAATAAACAATTAGTGCGTACTTGTGTAAAATTACTATGAATATATACATACAATAGTATATAAAAACATTATCTCAATAATATAGGCAATATTTTTTTAGATAATTTAACTTGTACGCAATATACATATCTGTAAGGTTATAATATAAAGCATATCTAAATAAATTAAAACTCTTAATTAAATTAAGATTCTTCACTTATTATAAACAACAATCACCAGCAAACACGATTTACCAAAATAATATTCCATAAAGTTTTGATAAAGTTCGTAAAATTTCGAACGATTTAAATAGAACAAAAAAAAACCCCACCTAAGAAGATTTATTAAGATATCCAACTAGTGTATTATTCAAAACAATTTAGGACTGAAATTAAAGTATCTATAGTAGGTAGGTACATCATATACTATCACAATGGCACAATCGATAAAATATTGATTCTATCAAGTGAAAAATAATTATAATTAAATGATAATTTTGTTGAAATTTTGAAATTAAATAATATATTTAGATCATATTATAAAAACTTTGAGTTATTTATTTAAATAAAATTAACTTGAACATTCACATAAATTCTATAAGAAATATTTCCATACGTGCTTTTCGTCAAATGTTTCCTTCGGCTATCGAAAGTATACAATATTGTATTCACTATTCTGTATAAAAAAAAAAAATGTGTAAAATAAAATATCTAGGTTATATCTTAGGTATAATCAGTAATGACATTTTTAGTCTTTTTTTTTTTAATGCAATTTATTGCAATCAATTTCATAGATTTTTTTACTACAAGAACATCCGAGTCCTACTATAATGTTAATATATTTAAAAATAAGATACATTTGTAAATAGTATTTAAGTATATTTTATTTTCGAAAAAAATACATTTAAATTACATGAATAACACACAGACAGTGTAGGAAGTGTTTGTCTTACACGCCCACGGGTATAATTTATTTTTATATATGCCCGTTATTAATGTAATATTGTTTTCCGTACGCGTAATAAAGTGTTGTTGAAAAGTTACACCACGAACAAACTTTTTAAAAAAATTACTTTTTTTCTCTAATTTTTACTGCATACTAGTATATTAATGATATAATTATTAATTACTATAAAAAGTGCATTCGTATAATAACGAAATAATAAAGCATTATTTGTTGTTTTTTTTTTCAATAATATATATATATAGTATATACCTATATATTTTCACAATTCCGAATCATTTTATGCGTTTTATTTGATAAATTTATTAATCAACCCCGAATATTGTTTTATTTTTGTAAATAAATAGGCTACGTATGTACCTATATATATACAGCGCATACAGTACATTATAGTGTATATTATATAGTATTTAAAATAAAACTAGATTAAAAAATATATTGAATGTTTCGAAAAATGAACTTTTTTTTAACTGAATTAAGTTAATTTTTATTCTCTTTATAACTTTAAACTTAAAGTGTTAAATGTAACTTTTGTTATTCATAATTAACTATAAATAATACAGAATGTCCCGTTTGGATAATAATTTTAATTTTTACTTAACGAATCCGTATGATTTATTTTCGTTAACTTGCAACCCATCTTTATTAAAATTTTTTGGTAGATTTATATTTTTAAATTCCCTAGTCCCTACACTATTTTAGTGGTATCATTTTGAAAATCCTTACTCTTTATCTCTTTATGCAGACATTATGGTGTACAAATATTTTTTTAATGCATTTTAAAAGTTGAACTTTTTTAAAGTAAACCAATTTGCCTGACAGCGATTTAATAAGTCTTATATGTCAGCACGCCAGCTCCAGACTGTTGCATCTGAGCATCCCACCAGCTGATAACATAATTTATACAAAATACTTAAAATTATTATAAAATTTCTACCTTAAAAATATTTTTTAACCACTATGAAATTAATTTAAAAACATTTTATATACATTTACACAAAAAGGTTCTTATATAACTTATAAGGTGTTCTTATTTTCTTTACAAAAATCTATCCCCAAAATCCCTTTAGATGTTTAAAGATATAAATCTATATTCCATATTATTTTATTCTATATATATTATATTATAATATACCTACGCTTTCGATATTTTTTTTTTCTGTTTTTAATATTTATAATATGAGGAAATCGCTGTAACATCACTGTATATTATATTATGTAGACAAATATTTGTTTATACCTAAATGGTTTAAGTGACCTTATATTTTATGTATGTATGTATAGTGTATACGATATATAAATATTAAATACTTAAATAGCATGTACTGAATAATAGGAACAAAATTTGAAAGTCGACGTAATAATAATATATTCATTGGTTTATTATTCTAATGCAAATTTTCGATTCACCGAAATTACAGTTATAGTCAAATGCAACTCATTAAGCTCATAATACTTTTCAAAATTCACTTAACCTACCCATAACGAAAACCAATTTGGATATACGTAAAAGTTAAACCATATAAACGCATAATATTAACTAAATAGACTGCGTCTTATTCCTCGTATCCTGCCAAATTGAAAATCTCAGATAATACCTACTTATGTGATGTTCCAGAAGTTTAATATGAATGAAGTTATGTTCAAAATCTGATTATACACGTTTTCACTAGATGAAGCTATATATAGGTAGGTACTCTTGTTATCACGTATTTATTGCATTCGTATTTTGTTATCATTAAACATTTTTAATCTAGTGAAGACATGTATAGTCAGATTTTAAACATAACTTAAAATATCAAACGTCTGGTACACCACATTTTTTATCGGTAGAAATGACGCTTCTGTATTGTTTTGTTAAATAATAAGGTTTAGATATCAGCCATGTTAATTACATGAACTAAAATATTATAATCTTAATTCGTGATTAATTGCGACTGCCAGGAACAAACGAATCAATAATACAATCTTTCTTCCATATATACCTCCTTTTACTGATCATATTATGTTATTTGAGGCTATTTAAACAGAAATCAAGTTCATTTAAAATCCAGTGTTTGGAACTTTCGCTTGAAAATTTCATATTGAATATGAATACAATTCATATTCACTTTCACGTTTAATGTGTAAAAAAAACCTCGTTCACGTTCGCATTGATATTTATTGAAAAAGAACACATTCCTATTCACGTTCATTAAATAAAAATGAACGCGTTCGTCTGGTCGTTAATTTTAATTGATTAATTATTTACAAAATACCCATTTTCTTATATATTTACCGATTCATAGACAATTTTGTTACGATTTTACATTTTAAGTACGTTCGATATTACAAAAATTGATTGCAATAATATGTTTACAGATTTGTCTATATAATATTATGATTATAGGCGCACGCCATTTATAAGTGTATTTTTAATGATTAGATTTACAATATTCCAAGGTAGTACTAGTATAATATACGATGTATTTAATTTATTTGTATATTAAATATTTAAATACATAGAAAAATTATATATACAACTTTTCAATAAATAGTTTGAAAGTATATAAACTATATAAAATTTAATGACATAACATAATATTATATATAATATATACAATAGGTATACATTATACCTACATATATATATTATATAGGTATATCAATTAGTAATATGCCTATATAATAATATAAAAACATAAGAGAAAATAGATTAAACATTATATTAAACTACGCTTTTTTTCAATAATTTATTAAAATTGATCAATAATATATGTAGGTATAATTTTAAAAAAAACATAAAATATTTGTTTTTATTTGTTTACTAAAAATTATATGCGTTTTAAATTTCCAACATCAACATAACGATTTTTTTTTTTTTTTTTTTGATAACATTTAATGATATTGTTCTAATTATTATTGTATATAGATAGTATAATATAACATTTGTGTGTACCTATACTTATAACCTACTATTATGTATAATATAAAAGTGACATTCTAAAATTTCTTTTGTAAATAAAACACAAAAATAAAATATACATACTCGTTTATTATTTTTTATTAATTGAACGGCAAATGAAAAATGACCAATTATATTATATCTCGAGAAATAAAAAACGACTATATATTGTATCACATAATATAATATAGGTACAATATAAGTTATAGGTTATCTAAATTCTATATTATATTGCCATTTATAACGGTATTATAATAATATTATGGTTCCGACAATTTTGTCACATATAGAGTTTGACAAATCTTATATAAAAAAAATTAAACCGAGTTCTTTAAATCTTAAACATAATATACATTTTATTATAGTGATCAATTTTATTTGGTCGATTCGATTTTAACAAATCATTAAATTTAACAATGAATCACGTGTAACCCGATAGGCATTAATATGGTTTAAAAATGTTTAAAATTTGTAAATCGTGTTTATAATATAAAAAAAATCTTAACTATATATTAAACATGATATATAAATATATATATATATATATCGTTTATCTATAAACAACTTCCCTTTTAATACAATATTTACTTACCTATATTACGCATAATATTAAGAGTAAAACAATCGTATTATATCATAATAGAAGTACTATAATAAAAACTAACTGATAAACATTGAATGGAGATCACAATAGAAATAATAGCATATCAAATAATTGTATCGATAGATCAATAATAATTAACAATGTAATCGATTCTATATATACGTATACGCAGGATGTCCCGACAAGCATGTTACAGGACAAAACAGTACCTAGAAAAAAAAATTGTTTTTTTACTTTTAAAACGTACATAAGTTTATACATTTTATTTAAATGACATATTTTGACTTGTCTACAATTCCACGCATATACTATCTAAAATATGCTATGTTTAACTAATACTTGTTATGTATAACTATATTTTAACAGTGGCTTCAGAGAAATACATTTTTTTAAAGTAATTTTAATGTATATAGGTACTTACTTCTAAACTAAGATTGACCAAGATATAAGCAGTTACAAATTTGAAAAAAAAAATCTATTTTTTCAAATTTAAAATTATTATAATATGGTCAATTTTGGGTTAAAACTTTGGTCATCCATTGGACAAATCCACTGTCAAAAATTGACCTAATTTCGAATATAAAAAAAACAATGATTTCCCCATTTCATATTTATAAATCAATTAACTTTAGAAGCCAAATTTAGATGAATCTATTTTTTTTTTTTCAAGAAATTTTAATGTATGAACTATAGTCATGAAACCCAGTTTGAAAACCAAGTAATTGACCAAAATATAGTAATTTCAAGTTTAAAAAAAAATCAATTTATTTAAATTTTAAACCTAATAATTTAAAACTATGATTTATATATTAAAATTCATTTTTAAAAAATCGATCTACCATAACCCAGTATCAAAATAATAATAATATACAAAAAAAATTTAAATTGTATTGCATGAGTAGAATTCGCAAGTCAAAAAGTATCATATTATAACATTTCAATAGGCTATGTATACATTTTTAAAGAAAAAAATTATTTTAGAAAATGTATTCTAATCTCTGTATTATCCTGTGACACATTTTTTGGGACACCCTATACTTTACTTTTTAACCTAACAAGGATTCTTTTCTCAAACAAAACATATGACGTTTCTCTTCATTTCATCCATCCACACTTAATCTTATGTTTCATATTCTCTTCGAAACCACCATCTTTCTGTACAACGGTAGGGCCGGCGGAAGGGCAATGCAACCAAAGCAGTTACTTGAGGCCCCGCGCCATATGAAAGCTTAAAACATATATTTTATTGAGACCTAAGAAGAAAAACACAATACTTTTTATTTATTCCTTTCTACGCATAATTTTCACCACGATATTATTTAAGGTATTTACTTTTTTTAAATCTAGGGCTCCGAAAAATGAAATTTGCTTGGGCCTCACAATTCGTAGCGCAGCCCCTGTACAACGACCCTATATATATATATATAATAAATACCCAGTTTATACAAAATAATTTGTTTTTATTTAACAAATACGTATTTCGAAAACAATGTTCTCATCTTCAGTGTTAAACAACTATTGTATACTATAACTACTACTAGTAGTTGTTTAACACTGAAGATGAGAACATTGTTTTCGAAATACGTATTAGTTAAATAAAAACAAATTATTTTGTAAAAAATGGGTATTTATTTATATATATATATATATATATATAAATAATTCTACAAGTAATTCAACATCAAAAAAATAAATTAAAAAATTAAATAAAAATATGGACTCTATACTTAATACTCTCAACTTCTCCCACTACATCCCCACTCTACTTTATTTCTAGTTTTTTCCATATTCCCTCTGTGTTCTCTTTCTCCAAAATCATACTCTATATATTCTGTTTTACCACTACTTATCCTTAGTCCTTTACTTTTAAGAGCTTCCCTCCACTCTTCAAGTCTATCATTCACTTCCTCAGAACTCTCTCCATTAGCACTATTATACAGTATGCACCATGGTATCTCACCCTGTATACCTTTTGTTATTCTATCCATTACCAGGGAAAATAAGTAAGGACTCAAAGCCAAACCCTGATGCATTCCCACTATGACCTTAAAACCCTCAGTTTCTGTACACAGACTTCTTAACCTTGTACTCACCCATTCATACATATCTTCAATAATGTTCACATACACCTTTGGTAATCATTTCTTCATTAATTCCCTCTTCAAGATCTACCTAGGAACCTTATCATAAGCCTTCTCCAGATCAATAAATGCCATATAAAATTTCATTTTCCTTTCTCTGTACATCTCTACAATCTGTCTTACACAAAATATTAGCTCCATTGTTGACCTCCTAGGCATAAACCTAAACTGATTTTTAGTAAAAATTTTCGTACTTCTTACCCTCTTATCTAATACCTTTTCCAAAATCTTCAAACTATGGCTAATAAGTGTTATGCCTCTGTAATTCTCACATTCCTATACATCTCCTTTACCCTTAAATATTGGTTCCATACAACTTTTCTTCCACGGTCCAAGAATATTTTCTTCCTATTATTATTACCTTATTAAAGAACTTTGTCAGCCATCCTATAAGATATTTATAAAAATGTTCACAAACACAATATATAAGGATATGCAATAACAATTAAATATAACTTTTATTAAATTATATTAATTTACAATACATTGTATAATTTATTTAATATATTGCATATTTGTATTAATTTGGTTAGAATTTGAGAGGTTAGGTTAGATTAGGATAATTTTAAAGATATTTATATTGTATATAACATAATATAATATATATTGTCATATTATATTGTTTATTGTATGCTCGATATGTGCATCGTGTCGATTAATAGTATACAGTGTGTTCCACTTAAAATGTAACACGAAATAATTCTTTCAGGTGACCTCAAATTTGAATGAAGTTTATTTGGTAAAGAAATTATTAATATATAAAAAATTATTTTTAATCCCAACGGTTTTATACTTGATAAAATGTCATACCAAATTTGGATAGTTTGATTTGTTAAAAATAGTAAGCACCTTTAATATATTAACAATATAAAGGATGCAGTAAAACAACCAAGTAAGTCCACTTTTAAGAAAAAACCGTTAGAAATACCGAATTGTTGCTGTGCTGAAATGTAAAAACCAGATAAATCTATTTTACTGATATCACCGTATAGTAGCATTGATTATATATAATATATATTTATATATTATTAGTAATATATAATAATCAATGATAGTAGTAATCGTACATTAATACACCAATAAAATGTGGAGCTTGTGAGTTTCTTATTGCGAAAAGTCTATATTACAGGTTACACTGTTATTTCGTGTAGTCCTGAATCCAAAACTGACAGTGTTACAGTAATTTTAAACATTTAAAAAGTCTATGAAATTTTTTTTTTTTTTAGACCTTTCTATATCCGGTGTCAAAAAGAGATTACCATTAAAAAAAAAAAAAAGCTAGTTGTACTGCGCGCGTACACCGAAAAGGCTAAAAATGTGAAAATACCCCAAAATGTATATTCCGGTATACCGTATGGTATAAACCATAAATACTTTCACCAAAACTCGGTTCAAATTCGAGGTAATCGTGAAAGAAGTACTGTTTTTTACCTTCTAAACGGAACACGCTGTATATACACACACTAAACGTTGGTAAACATTGCAATATGTGTACCTGTACAACATGCACGTGTATTTCACGAGCCGTTGTGAACTAGACAAAAAATAAAATATTGTAGGTACACACAAATCGTATGGGTATTGATTAACGCACGTTTATTCGCTTCTCGTACAGGTGTTTTTCACGCATTATACTTTGATGTTTAAATTTTTTTTTTTTTTTAATCTCGGTTCGATTTACGCGACGATAAAACGGATTGTTTTTCAAATTGTACACCTCGTTAATCACGATTTTAAATACACCCATACCGTAAACGTTTTCATCTGTAGGTATATATGTTTCCACATACCTGTACAGTAGGTATATATAGACACCGTCTATATTATAGATAATTAGGCCTGTTTTCGCGATCGACCAAATGTATTTTGGTCACTGAATTTTATGAACGATCAGTTTTGATCATAATAATTTACAACCGATCGAATGGAATGGTTATTACGAGAGATAAGACAATATAACATGATCTGGTTAATCGCGCGAAAACACGCCTAATATTATGTATTATGCCCACCGGCTATCGACTACCTAACCGTATACGATTCGTTACGTGAATCTAACAAAAATATATATTCGTGAAATCGTATATAAGTACTTACAAATCGTAGCCGATGTACCGCGGCGTATATATATATCATAAAATCAAGATCCATCGAAATCTATACATTAATCTATAATATAAAATATACTACAGCAGTACAGCGATCCTGTAGTAACACAATATACTTTAACTTTAAAGGACCTCGAGAACCCTATTTTTCATAGAATATAAGCAATTTTTCCACTAATAAATGTTTCCATTTTGTCCTCCTGGCAATAACTGACAATGCGATATACCAATATATCACTTAAATGCATATTTCAATAAAACACTCGGAAACCAGAAAACTTCAATACAAATTATCTTTACATAACGTACCTATACTCGGGAGGTCGTAACCATGACAAACAGATTGATTTTTTGTCAACTTTTGTGATAACGCCTGTACATATCCGCCATATCACTTTTCTCCGCAATTATTCTCAGATGGATGTATCATTGTACGTCAAAATTTAGATTACATTTTTTTTTTTTTTTCCATGCCACTAAAACAGGTTCTAAAGAATATACATACCTAAACGTTTTAAAAATTAAAATAATACCGTAATGTATAAATCGAGTAGGTAGTCCAGAATCCGGACTGTTGAAATTATTAAAAACGGTAGTTTTTAACAAAATAAACCACAGTCACGAGGCCCCTTAGGTTTTGACCATAAATTCAACCTTGAAAATGTATGGATGGATATCTGGTTAGATATGTAATAATATAATATGTATCTATATGTGTACATGCGATGGACAGCAAGTTTTTCAAAAATAATTTAAGAACGGTTCTTATTACTACAACGATAAAATTTTAATATTTTATATTAATTTTTTTACAAAATAAAATAGTATTAATGGGAAGGGTGGGTCTTATATATTATACAATATACTCAAAAGGTTTATATACTTTATAGGCTTTGAAATGATTTTTATAATTCTTATCGTATAATATTATTGAAAAAAGCTGCAGAAAAATAATATATAATTTTATTTATACATATAACAATATTACTAAGTTTAAAAAATCAGTAACATTTTAACTTTCCAAATCCCAAATCGAATTTTTTTTTTTTTACTTGATAATTACTATACATTTTTCGAACTCTGATGATGCAGTAAATCGACTTTTATTGTTATAATGTTCACATTTTCACCGATAAGTATAAATTGCTTTTTTTTTCTCTAATGGATACATTTAAACAGAAAATATGTAATGTGAATCTACTGTATCTAATTTTTTTTTTTTATATAATGCTTTATAATTTACAACAAAAAAAAATCAGTTATTAACTAAATAGTGTACAGATAAAACCAAATGACGTTTAAAATTCATATAAAAATAAATAATTTTATATATAAGTATATGGATACCCTACCATATTATTTCAGTAGGTATTCCCATATGTATAAAATGTACAAAAAATATAGATACATATATTCGAATAAAAGTGAATAAAAAGTGACTTCTGCTCTGTAACTCAACATTAATGTTAAACATTTTTAACACGACTTATAAATTATACCTACTATAATATTAAGATAGTCATATAATAAATAAATGAATTACAATAAATATAAATAGAATAAAATAAATAACTGTTAATATAAACTCTGTTGTTAAATTTAAATAAATGTACGATGTACATTACATATATACCTATGTAACTACCTGTTATAATGAATCTCGGTAAAAAAAAAAAAAAAATATTTCGGAGGTTTACCAGCTAATAAAATAATGTGTTTTTTAGATCCATTAACGTCACCGGGAGATTAAACACGCGCACGCCTCTATATATCCTTCTTAATTCTTATCAATTTTAAACACGGGTATTTTTATTATTTTACTGCAGTGACCCTAAATATGTGTTCCATTTTTTGATATACATATACGAATTTTTACGTATAAATATATATATATATATAGGTATACGTTTACTAGTGTGGTATACCGCATACATATATATGGACATTCCAATTGAACTTAACAATTAACAATCGAATGACTTGTCCAGCTTTTTGTAATTTCATATTATTTACATATAGGACATAAATACATCTATAGATGTTACAATAAATCAATTGCACATTTATGGTATTAGAATGTTTCCGAAATTTACGAATTTAAGTATACCTTACCGTCCTTGCCTATACATAATAATTAGAATGATAATTATGTTTTATAAATCCATTAACGTCGTGAAAGATTATAAACGCACGTCTATATAATATATGTTATGTATATTAGATATATTTGTATTTTTATATATCTATCGGAACATTGAAACTACATTTTGGTTTACAAAACAAAAAAAGTGCTCATAATATATAGAAGTATACTACGTAATAATATATATTATAATACATATTATTATTATATATAATAATAAGAGTATAAAAAACGAATTGTGTTGAATACAGTAATTAACTCATATAACTCGAATCGACTTCAAAATTTGTTGAATTTGAATATTAACAAATGATTTTTTTTAATTCACTATTTATATGCTTGCTATTCCTTTTTTAAACGCTCAAATATATCGACTTATTTAAAAAGCATTGTTTATTGAATTTTAAATTTTTAACTTTATTATAATCATGTGCTTTTTACGTTTGTACATATAAATTTTTTTAGTAAAAGAAATCGATCGAGAATTTCGGAGTAAAGATATTTTTAATACGAAAATTCATTCTAGTTGGTAATTTAAAACGATCAGTTTTCGATTTTCCCAGAAGCTTTCTTATGCTTAAAGGAAAACTACTATTGTAACGGAAATTTTTTATAATGGGAAAATAACAAATAAAATGATTATTAGTGTTACTTAGGTACCGATTTTTTTTTAAATAATATTATACAAGGCTTTGCTCAGAATCATTTTTCGAATGAAATGATTTATCTTTATTTTCAAATGTAATATATAATAATAATGTACAATCCTGTCTAAGTACCAAAAATACGATGGACAAACTTCCACCGTATGTATCTGGATTCTGGATGTCTCTGTTTAGGTTCATTTTTTAGTTTAAATCCTGAAATTCGTACACGACATTAAACACATAATATTATGTATACCATTTTTATCGACCACGATAAAAAATAATATATTTAAACTAGCAAATATAGTATTAATACATTGTATACTTCTGCGATACCTATATATCGACGTTCAAAATCGATTGACTTGCAATTTGTTCAGTTTTGCGAAATATTAGTTACCTACCCGGTTTAAAATTAAAGCTATCATGATATTTTGACATTTTTAACTTGTTCTACAGTAGTGCGTTTTTAAGATATTCCATTTCCAATATTCTTTATAGTACAACATTAGATTCAAATCGTTTTCTATTTGTTTTCTGTACTGACGAACTTGTAAATAAATCTCGTTCTAAGAGTCGAAAATGATAAAAGCAATATGTTACAAGTCAAATTTTAAAACGATTACAGGATTCAGAACTATTTCGTTCTAAACCTATAGCATACTATATATTATATATTATATAACAATATATCGAACAGTTATAATACCTGGATAAAGATGTTTTGGATGTTTACCTTCTACACATTACGTATATTATGTAACTTAGTGTTTTTTTTTTTTTTTTTTAGACCCATTAACGTCACGAGAAATCAAACTCACCTATCCTTAAATATATTCTCATCGGTTATACCGAATATTTTTAATCTTATTATATATTCCATATACATATGGTGGCCCTATAAATGCATTTAATTTTTTAGAAAAATGTTTACTGTATGTACATAATGTATGCATTAGCCGAATGTATAATTGTATAAGTGTTCTACATATTGACATTCCTGTAATAAGTATATCCGATTAAAAACCCAAGATCATATTGTCTACGAGGACTCCACGAGAGATATCTGTGGTATGCGCGTGTAATAATATATACGAAAATAAAATTATTGTCTCGTGTCGATAACCTTGCGGCCCGGCACGGCGCGTACGACAAAATAGGTAATTTCGGTTTAAACGACCTCGGACTTTCGTCGTTTTTGTTATTTTTCACCATAATATATTATATTGTTTTTAATACGATTTTTACGTGTACCGACAGAAAGATATTTCTATGTTTTTGTTTTAATCGGTTCGTAATCCATCAAATAATTATCGTCGGTGTTATTTTATGTCCCGCGATAGGATATACAGTTAGAAAAAACTATAGATCGAAAAAGGTTGGAAAAAAATCAAAAATACTATAGTCGAAATATTTTTCGGAAATAAAAAAAAATGCCTGCTATTTCGATTGGTTGACTGTGATGTTTTAATAAGATGCATAGTACAAAATGTGTATAATAAATGTGTACAGTAATATGTTACTTACAACATTTTAT
Source organism: Pemphigus obesinymphae (assembly GCA_025469235.1). Classification (NCBI taxonomy): domain Eukaryota; kingdom Metazoa; phylum Arthropoda; class Insecta; order Hemiptera; family Aphididae; genus Pemphigus; species Pemphigus obesinymphae. The sequence goes on along the minus strand of JAIPRL010001773.1, from coordinate 58,913 downwards.
ACAGAAAAATTGCAGATAAAACAGTACGGTTACGATAATAATATCCTTATAATGTGTATATATGATATTATCACAGACTATTGAATAAAGATAAGGATCGTATACGCAGTAGTGTTTTATGCACGATTTAATAACTTGAATCGATGATTGTTTGATCTAAAAAAAATCATTCATATAACATTGAATGAGTTTTTTTTAAAGCCGATTTGGATATTACGTTATATGTCATGAGTAGAGCAGAGGACTTGTAGCATTTGCATATTTGTTTCACATAATAAAAAAAAAATTAGCAGAGTAAGAACCGAATTCGTTCTGTGCTAAGACAATGCTCTAGATATATTATATGTTATGTATATATTATGTACATTATATATTATGAGTGTTTTTTGTTTTCAGGCCATATTTCCTCTATTTTATACTTTTTAAAGACATGTTTATAATTTAATTAATAACTTGATCATATAATATGATTGTTGACTGTTCGACGACACGTTTTTCCCAAATATTTTGTATTTTATTTTTTAGAATTAGAAGAAAATTATGCAAGTTTATATAATTCAAACAAAGTAAAAAAAATTTTTTAATATAATACATCATTTAAGTATAATACAAATATAAATAAAAATACTCTTGTTTTTAATTTTATAATGTATATTTTTAATACATATTTCGGGTTTTTAAGTATATGCTTGATCTCTTATTTTATTTTACGTATAAATGCATATTTGGTGACTTTATTAAGGTCTATAAGTCCTCTGCCCTAGTCACGAGCATACCTATGTATTATATTTTAATAAATTTTCGGTTCGTGCCAACCTCGTTTTCGTGATGTTTTCAACGGCAGCATTTCAACCAAAATATTATAATGATTTTTGCACGTTTCTATATGCGGTTTCGCAACAATTTGTTTTTTCGCGTACACGGAAATTACCGAGAAAAAAAAACAATTAGATAGGTATATTACCTACGTTTAGTCAATAACATAGATAATCTATAATCGCAATGTTTGCAGTCGTTGTATTGTTTATTATATCTATTATACAATTACACTATCTAATATATTGTTTACACTATATTAACACACGTATAGATACGACTAGAAGTATATTTAAATTTCAAATATCTTATTGAAGAGCGAATTTCGTGTAGGTGCGTTTTGGGGACAGTTTCAAATTATAATATAATAATCCGTTCGTATTATTTCGTACGATTGAACGACGGTAAACGATACCGATATAACAACAGGTATTGCACGATAACAGCCACAATCAGTGACACAACTATGAGATGTGAGACCGGTGTGCGAGGAATAATTTTTAAGCCCCCTTGATTTTTCATACCCGATAAAAGTATACTTAACATAGACATGTCTACGGGTCGTGCCTTTCCTGCACAGGCATATTATGACCTGGTACGCAATTTAACGTGCACTGCCATGTACATTGCTTAAATTTGATATTAATATAGGTGCAATTGGTAGAAAAAATCCTATTGTTATTTTAATTTCTTTGGTACGAAACAGTTTTTGTATATTCGCTTATGTATTGGCCATGTGACTTTAGAAAATTGTCTAAAGAAACAAATTTAAAGCTAATATCGTTGATATCTGTTTAAAAAAAACAAAACGGACTTGTCGATTTCAGTCTGTAGGTATAGCTGCAGCAGTAAAATTATATAACTATTCTGCCATAATAATTATTGTTATTCAAAAAATATGTAACTCTATAAAAATGTCAGACGTTAGAGCTAAATCAAAAGGTTTGCTTCTCCAATTAAAAACATTTGAATTTATTTTTGCTCTATCTTCTTTTACTACTCATTAGTAACCCTTTCACTGCTATACTGTTTTTTTCATTTGTAACCTAGCTGTGCTGAGGTCTTTTGATATTTCTGTGCATTTTTTTAATTGTAGGTAGGTACTTAAATTATATAAATTATGCCCTTAAATCACACGTTAAAGTTTTAAAAAAAAATCATTATTGACTGTATTATTTAAGTTTTTAAATCGTATGACAAGGAGTTTCCAAACATAGCGCCTTAGCGCATACTTTAATAAAAATAATAAAACACCATTATACATTATATTATCGTTTTAAAAAGCTTATTTAATGTGAAAAATACAAAATCAAACAATAAAAATATTTACAATTACTTAAATATAATAAGTGACAACAATAAATGATAAGACGATAATACGTCGCAGAGCGACCACTTTGAGAACCAAAAATGAGAAAATTTGAAATGTCTCGCATAAATCGGAAAATCAAGATAAGAGCGTTATTTTTTTCATGGTTCAGTCCGTTTAATTTTTGTTTATTTTTTCATATAATCACCAAGTTAATAAGTGATAACCGGCTTATTCGATTTGATATAGACAACAGAACGTATTATTACGTCTGCAGCTGGCAACGGCATGTTTTCGTCCAATGTACCTACTATTACAGCAGTAGTATTATATAGTACTACTATATATGGTAATACCTACTATATAAGCGGTTAAAGGGTTAAAATCAACTGATATTTTCAACCTGGACATCTATATATACTTTAACTTCTATACGTAAGTACCTATGATACAATTATTGAAATCGAATAAATCTCAGTTTATATTAGATGACACATTATTCTAAGTTTATAGTAATACTTAAAATTAAAATATTTATTTATTATAGTAATAGGTAAATCTTAGGAATCAAAAATAGGAATTGGGAGTAGTAAACTATGATGATGGGGTAATAGGAAAGAGGTAAAATATTTGTGCCCCACTTTACTATAAACTCCCCCAGCCGCCACTGTCACCATTCAAAGCGGAATGAAAATAATATATAAAATGTATTTTAAAAATAAATGTAATCCGTTTCATATATAGGTAATTGCATCCGTATTATTTTCGTATGTGCACCTAAAATCTACGAGAAATTTATTTTATAAAATAAGATAAATAACACAATTAATAAAGTTTTATATAGATATTATTTTACTATTTTCCATTAAGTATAATATGCACTATGCCATTTGGAATATAATCAGTAAAATATTTGCTGTGCAGATAGTCAATATACGAATTCTTAGCCATAGTTTGCCGCCCCAAATTTAAATGTAATTATAACGCTTTGAAATTTAAAAATATGTGAATATTTCATAAGCTCCTATATAGTGTAATATATAGTTATAAGCATGAAAACAATGTTCGCAGAAAAACTTCAGATTAAATATACGAAATAAAAAATTCATATTTTTAATGAAATAAAAAATGCCGATTTTTTATGATTTTAAATTCTGAACGGAGCCAAATATTTAGTGATTTTATAATGATGTTTATTTTTTATAAAAAAAACTTTTCGACCAGAAGGAGTTGAGTGAAAGTTATGGAGTACAGAACTTTTTTGATAGAAAATCGGTTCTAGTCGGTACTTCAAAGAGGCCATTTTTCCAGTGGTTTCCATACATAAGTGTAAAGAAAAACTACCTTTTACAACGGAAATATTTTTTATAAATATAAGAGAAATATAAAAAAATTTTAATTACCTATTATAGTTACCTATTTTTTTATTTTATTTTTTTAAATTATATTCCACCAAAGTTCCATTCAGAATCGTTTTATTGAATTAAATGTTTTATCATTGATTTCAAATGCAATACATCCACCGAGATTGTTTCAGCGAAGTGCTTCCACCATTACTGACACCCGACGAGCGAAATGCTCATTTATTCATATTTTTCTGCGGTAAGTCATTAAAAACGAAAATAAAAACACAAAGTTTCACCAAAAATTTGAACAATTCGAAATATAAAATATAAATATAATAATATATACGTGGTATATTTGACTGCAATAGGTACACATTATGATTATTGCGTGCGATTACACAATGCGTAGTAGTATCGCCACGTGGACGCTGTCGAATTCGCAATCGCTTACAGAATATTACAACTGTAGTATTGCGTGCAATTTTTGCACTTGGGAGGTTGTTGTAAAGGTTAGACATATCAGACATTTTATCAATAGAGAAGGGAGTCAAAAAAATTATATTATAATATATACCGATAAGTAGGTATAAATAGATAGGTGCATGGCCTAATTAAATGTAATGTATGATTAATTAAATTTCTTATGTTTTATACACCATATATACTAACTTGTGTATTTTTTAGATCTCTTTATACCATCTGAACAAATGGGTTCTTGTAAAAAAAAAAAAATAATAAATAAATATAAGTACCAATTTCAGTACAAAATCTATAACAATATTATATACATGTATACATACTTAATTATTTCCCAACGCCGTATTTTACAGAAGTCCTCTCATTATAGGTATCCTCCAATTCACAATATACCAACGATAAAATCTACAAACGCTGAACCAAATATATCTGTGATTTCAATAAAAATATAGATTAATTTAATAATATGGTTGTTAATATACGTCCAATAAAATGTTTGTTGATTTAGAAATAAAATATTTGTTAATTTAACAAAAAATAACAAAACGTATTATTGATTTAACAATATCTTTCATCAATGTATTGGGTAAAATTTTCCAATTGAATATAAATGTATTTGAATTAACAAATATTTTGTTAATTCAATTATAAATATTTTGTGTTAATTTCTTTCTTTCTTCTTCATAGAACAAACGCCCATTTATTAATCAAAATAACCAATTTAAACAGAATATTTTTCAATTTAATAACATTTTTTTATTATAATAATAAAATCTGTATTAATTTTACAAATTATTTTTATTAAATTATAACTTATATATTTTGTGAAATTTACTAAATGAATTTGTTATTGTAAACACATTTTTTATTAAATTTACAATATATACATTAAAATAATAAAAATTGTATTATTTCAACAAATATTCGTTTGTTAAAATTTGATTATTATACATTGTTAATTCTACCAATGATATTTGGTTCAGTGAACGTATAATAATATTGTGCTATACTACAGACGATGAGACATGATACCAAATGATAAGATAACGAAAACCAAGTATATTGAAATTTATAGTTTATGGTTCAAATTTAAAATTAAAATTAAAATATTAAAATATGTAATATATATTATGATGTTCAACTGCATCGTCGTCTTTTTTTTTAGGGGAGTGGACAAATGTTTATTTTTTTTATTATAACTTCCCTTTATACCTACTTTCTACCCATGAGGGTCATATAAGTACTTATACTTTATACAAACTTTTAATATTAAATATTATTATAAAATTAATTCAATATAGGTAATTAAAAATATACATTCAAGTACTATTAAAGTATATATATATTAAGTAATAAAGCTTATCTTTGTACGGGTGTTTTAAAATAAATTAAATTACTAAGCTTATATCGGCAACTTAAATTACAAATTTTATATTTATTTTTTGTATTTTTTGTAGTTTTCAGACGTTTATCATACATTTATATTATACCTATTATATAGAGTTTTAAATTCTAAGCGAAGTGACGAATGTATATTATATTGATTTTACAATAAAATTCTATATATTTATTTTATATCTGCAGTAATCTGTATACCTAAATATACTCTTTTTCGAGTAGCAGAAGTCGTGTAAGTTGGAGACAGAGTAAAGAGCTTTTTTGATAGCAAATTTTATCTAATTAGTACTATTTAAGGAGATCATTTTTTTTTTTTTTTTGCTTTTCCTTGTAGTTTTATTAAACGTAAAATAAAATTATCGATTATAACGAAAAAAAATTATAAATCGATATAAATACCTAATAATAAAAAAAATATAGTCATGGTAGCCGATTTACTATTTATTTATTACACTGAGATCCGATCAAAATCGTTTTTAATAAAATAAATGATTCATCACTGCTGTGAAATTCAAAGCTTTGGCCAAGTGTATCCTATCGGCTGTATCCTATCAGCTGTACCCGACGAGTGGAATACACCTACCCTGCGAGCGCTTACAGAATTTCTTTTTATATATTACACATATTCAAGGCTGGTCAAGTTATTATTTTTTTTTAATTAGTTTATGTTAAGTTGGTTAAAAGTAAATAATAACTTTAAATGTTAAAAATATATTACTTTTCAATTTTGATACAAAAAAAAAAAAAGTAGTAGGTATCTACTTAACTGGGTTAAATGAAAATTTCGTTTACAAATAAAAAAACTTAAGTTAAATTTGGTATTATAATTAAAAATTCATATTGTTAATTCACTATTTATTTTTTAACTAAGTACCTATATCTATTTCACTTATTATTAATTGTTGAATTTCAATATTGTTTTAAAAAAAATTTATATTGATAGAAATCATAACACTTTAGATCAATAAATAGCTACCTATACGAGATAAATTAATATTATTATCACAATCAAACAATACCAAAATGAAAAAAAAATATTAGTACCTAACGAAACTATTAAAAGTATAATTATATAAAATAATATTTTTGATTATTATTACTATTAACTTTATAAAAAAAATTACTCATCACGTTAACGTTACACTACACATTGTCGTAAAAAATAATCCGTAAATTATTTAATTATTTATATAGGTAGTAAAGATCTCGAAAGAAACGTAGTAATTTAAATTTTTTTTTTTTTTTTAAATAACTTACTATATATTTTAGACTCATTACTATTTAAATAATTTAAATTTTTAAATAATACTATTAAAATATTCAAGTGCCTGGCCCACCCTATATAAAATAATGGATGTAATCGTGTAAACGGAGATTTTATTTTTAGACATGTCATAATAATACACGGATGGGACGGATATACGAAATTCGGCGAGTGACTGTTTCTGTACAGGAAACGGCGTAAAAAAAAAAAAAAAAAAAAATGCCAAGAGTGCAATAAATTGCAACCGAATCGTTGAAATGTCTTGGAATTTTTTTTTGTACCATTTATATATATATATATACTCAAGTACACTTGTGATCCGGTATAAGTGATGAAATCGAAAAAAAAAAACTATAAAATATTCTTTTGGAAAAATAAAATTATAACATGTAATCCCAAAAACAGTACAGAAATCGGTCACCGTCGATACACATTGAACAATATAGGTGTTTGCATTGCCCCCGAAAAAATCCCATTTATTTCACGACCCTCGCCCTTTGTCTGCAAGCACAAGCATCATATATATATATATATATATATATACATATATATATATATATAGTCGGACCCTATTTGTTGTAGTGTACATACTTTATACGAATTTTAAAAGTGCATACATCAGTCTAGTTCATAAAATAGATTTCATTATTTTTACAAATATACATATATATGTAAATTATTTATTTATTTATTAACGACGTAAAATGTTGTCGAAAAATCATAAAAAAAAAAAAAAAAACTTGTGATCCAGTAAGTACCTATATATAGTATATATTCACGGTTAATTTTTATGTATTACACACGTCTATAAACGCGGAATGAATCAGAATATTATAATGTACAATATAATATATAATATGCCGATTCTGAAAAAACTTGAGTGATGTTTTTTATTCTATTTTCGTGATGTATATTTTTTAAATTTAATTATCCGCATGATATAATATTTTACAATCGCATACTAATATTATTTTGTCCGATAATTGAAAAGCTAACGAATCCGAACGAGAAACTAGTTTTGAAAAATGGTTCAGATTTATTGGAAATTATAATGCCTACCTATAATTAATAGTATTTATTTTTTTATTTTTTTTTAACCAAGACTTCTTATATATAAAAGTATACCTACATTTATTGTTTCACGAATACATATTTTACGTGATGTTTTTCACGACCTGTCGGTATTATTATATACCTAATATGGACAAATTTCAGAAAATAGAATAAAATGTAGTTTTAGCTATATAGGCAGTACTCAAATTGAGAAGGAGAGTGCAAGGGGGATTTAATAATATTTTGAGAGCACTACCCTTCCTAATTATTTTTTACAGTATACGATAGTTGCATATAGTTTGAGGGAACGCTCATTTATTAAAAACCCGAGCGTATCCCGTACTTATTTCGTTCTGTTTATAGTACATTTTTTTAATTTGATTAGCCAATTTAAACTTTCAAAATATACTGTTAATATTTTTATATTCTCCGTACTCTCGACAAGTCATTTTGATAATTTAGAATTTTTTTTTCTCACAAAATTTAACATAGATACTTTTCAACTTTTGTCTCGGTGGAATAGGTAGGTAACATATATTATTATTCTATATACCGCTGACAACTACGAATTTGCGACCAGGATACCTATATACGATATTAAATTTCAACAACCACTATACATTTGTGTCAAAAATCATATTAAATTCCCGTCGACAGCGGTAATGGTATAACCGACTACTGTACGGTTTTATTTGTTTAAAAATGTGGGTAATTGAATATTCAAGTCAAAACTGTCACTTTTACTATTATCTTGCAGACTTTCCGTAAAGAAGTATAACTATAAAAAAAAGGTGGCTAACACAACGTTATGTCACGTAAAGTTAACTATAACGTATATCGATAGCTGATTTTTACGGAATTACTCTACCCCTCGAATTTTAGATAACGCCCCTGTAGATGTTTACACGTAAACAATTGTAGAGTTAAGATGCTTATATAGTTAAGTCTGTAAAGAACGACATTTATTGGATAAACCCTTAAGCTTAACAAAAAAAAAAAATCCGAAATAACCTCTTAAAGAGTTTATTTTAGAGTTCAAACACTTATATTCTAATGTATATAGAAAACAATAATTTAGAGACGATCCTCATAGGCGTCTTGCAAAATATCAATTAGCAAATAAAATACGACGATTTAAAAAAATAAAAATAAAGGATTTTTGTACATTCGATAATGCATGCTATAATATACGTATATAAGATAAGGGTGAAAACCACATGAGATCATATCGGATATGTTATCCTTTAAATATTTTATAATTTTAACTTTAAACCATTTTAAAATGCCTTTTTTCGTTTTTTTTTTTTTCATTTTAAATTGAATAGATACCTATATATAAATATAATATTACCTACTATCTACATAGGTACTTTAAAGTGGGTCAAATTTAAATTGGGACAAATGTTTAACTTTAAACGTTGATACGTCTGTTTTTTTTTTCAAACATTATCAACAAAACTTTAAAACCCAATAAGCTTGGGACTAACAAGCTTTTTCTATACTAAACGTATAAGACTAGCTGCATATATACTTATATATATTTCGTATATATTCGACAAAAGTTCGATACCTATAACTGTGATTTTCTCTGCAGTGCCGCTATATTTTGTTGAATCCATTACTTATATAATATAATATATATCAAGGCTGTTGGAGTACCTATCCAAGTTTTTTGTTTTTTTTAGGCCAATAAGCAGAAGATTAGTTTACGAAATTTTTTGTTTTTTCAATTTTTACAAGCCTAAAATTCAAAGTTATTTTTAAAAAATGTATTTAAAAACACAAGAAAAAATTTTAAATTATATATTTATTAAGTTGTAAAATGTTAAATATTTTTCCTACACAACCCAGTAAAAAGATAAATGAATACAAATATTTTGACAACATTTACAATGTACTTGCAACAAGTTTTCTCTTTTAGAAATTTCCACTAATAAATTAGTACTTTTGGTTAGTTTAAATTTTTTAGAATTCTTAGTAAATAGGTGCCCTCCACCACATACCTATACCTACTATAACGTTCATTAGTATATAAAACACATTGCATATTTAATGAATATTGCCAATATTCAAAATTTTGTGCTCCAACGCGACCAACAGCCTTAACGTATATATATAGGTACTTATTTAAAATAATAAATGCAATTTACTGCAAATATACCATACCTATATTTATAAAAAAATATATATATATAAGTATGTAGGTATTATATAAAGTTGTTTGTATATTTTGTATGTATATTATAATATATATATATATATAGACTATCATCGTAGGTTAATGCACTTATTGCATATAAATCCTGCAGCTAATTTATGTAATAGATTATCGTTTCGAGACATGGGAATTATGCAAAAATATGCATATTTTTGCATAATTCGTGGTTTTTAGGAATAAATGGCATATTTTAAATATTTTATTTTTATGAAAATAATATGATCGAAGAAATTAGAACGTATATACATTCTAAAAGTATGTGAATAATATTTCTTCAATGTTTGATAAATTATATATTTTGGATTAAATATGATGTATAGAATGTATGTAGATACCTCCTATACCTACATAATTTCATATACAAATAGCTGCCAAAATTAGTACCAATATTATAATCGATAATAAAGTGATTATTTTAATGTTTCCGATAATAAATATAATATTTGTTTGAATTCACGTTAAGAATTACGTAACAACAAGTTAAAATGAATGTAAAATGTATATTAAGTATATAGGTATGTAATATTACATCTACATTGTTTATAATAATAATATATTTATATTAAATAGATATAGGTAGGGAAAATTTCATTAGAAAAAAGTCGTTTTTTTTTCCATTAAAATTTTACATTATATTTGCATATTATATTCAAATGTATTAATTTTTTTTAGCGTATATGATATATTTAAATGCATATTTATGCGTTTTCCGACGCACCTATACGCACGTGCATATATATTGATGATTTTTTTTTTTTTATTACAATAAAGCCCTGCGGATTATATATGTAATATGTTATAAGTTATATCTTGAAGCGGTGACGTTTTAAATAAAATAAACGAACATTTTTTTTTTTTTTTTTACTAAAATTCTAAATCTGCAAGTATGATAACAGTATAGTATAGTATACTGTTCGAAATTCGAGAGCACTGGACTACGACAACAAATAAATGGGGTCAACGCGGAAGACCAGAGGACTGCAGTTATATATATTATATGGAGATGGAACGCACGACGAGCGGTAATAATCGAACGATGAGGACCGCGCAGTGTATAAATTATATAGTCACGTGGGGTCGGCGGAAATACGTATATTATATAGTCTATACGCATTTTTATCGTATATATATAATATTACGGCTAGTATAACCCTCTTCGAAAAAAGGGAAACTGTAATTTTTTTTTTTTTTTTTTGAGGGGAGGGAAGAAGGGTGACAAAACCTAACCCCTGCAAATCGAGTATATATATACGAGTTCTATAATAATATATAAAAACGTTCGTTTCGTTTGTCGAGAAACCCTTATCCCCCCCCCCCAATCACTCCCAATCACTATCATCATTATCAATATTTCCGTGAGTATATATATATATAATATTATATATAACAATAACCATATATATATATATATTCTAAGGATTTCTCTCCAATTTATGTATATATGATATGGTGTAGAGCTGCACGATTTTTATTTATTTTTTTTTTTTTTTCCAATAATATCGATTATTTGAAAAAAAAATTTATCATTTAACAACATTTCAAAATCGCTCTGAAAATTCGACCTATTATCTGAATCTCGTATATCGAAAATGATGGGTGCTTTCACACGAATAACAGCTAAGTCATCGTATAAGGCCTATATTATGCGCAAATTGAAATTGTCCAAAATGACAAAATACACAAAATAATAGGTATGCATTTTTAATCTATTACAAAAAAAAAATAAAATAAAATAAAATTGATCAAAAACAGGATAAATTACAGTGTTATCAGTTATTTCGAACGCACTGTAATACCTATATATATATATATATAACGAATATCGTGAATTTTGTTGAATAATCAGAAATAGGTAGAAAAATCGGTTGAATATTAAAAATCGATATATTTAACTTATAAAAAGGTCAAATTCGAAGAGCCTTAGAGGGGAGGGAAATGTTAAAATCACGCGGATGTTGTAAATGTTGCTGACAAAAGTTTTGAAGAAATCCGAATTCGAATATTATTAAAGTACAAATTCACTCGGGTTTTTATTCTGAATATTTTATTCATTATAGAAACGTAGATATATACCTATACATACATACAATATATAATTCGATTATAATATATTATCGATTAATCGATTATAATCTATATATATATATATTAATCGATAATTCTGAGTAAGTATGGACTATTATTATTCGATTATTATTATAGCCTATTATTTTAATAACCCGATTATTTTTATAATCGGTTAGATTAATAATCGATTATAAAAAACGATCAATCGAAATAATCGCGCAGCCCTATATAGGCGTATAGTCGTTTGATAAGAGGACGCCGCACCAATGATTTTCAGTAAGTACCTATTTATAGTAAAAACGTGTCCACGAAAACTCAACGAAATTACCTCTTATCATAAAGTGATTTAAAAGTTAAAACTTAAAACACCTATTATAATATACATAGATATAAAGAACAATATATTTCGGAGACGACCGCAACGGCGTTTTGCAAAATATTGATTACCTATACTATAAAAAAGTGAAAAAAAAAAAAAATAAGGATTTTTTTGTACATATACCATATTGTACTATTACATATAACTATATATAATTATATAGTACTATAAAACAACGATGACGAGGCCGTCTCCAAAATATATTGTCCTTTGTATGATATATATTTTATAATATATTAGATATATCTCTATAAAACCATTTTAAAATTGTTTTTTTTGTTTGAACAAATGTCGTGATTACACAACAATAAAAAGCGATACGGACGTGGAACTATTTTTAAATTACTTTTAAAATGTATTTTCATGCTGTTAGTTGGTCTTAATGACTTATTAGATGGATGTTATGAGGGTTAGAATAGACAAAACTATACCTATTTAATGAAATTTACATTTTTTTTATTACTATTATACTTATCCCGTATATAATTACTAATTATTAAACTACAAAATCCGTAAATATATAAAGTATTATAATTATTAATGTTCGAATTTTAATGCATTTCCATCTTTATTTGAAATTCTCGGCGCGATGTTATTTCTAAACTATATAGGTACAAATGTAGTGTATCAAATACATATAGACCATTATGATAACGTTATTTTTTTAAAACACTTTTCTCATTTTCTTTATTATTTTTTTACCTTATTCTAGAAATATAAAAAAACAAATTTGAACAATTTTAAAATGTGTAATAACCTTCAGTGTAAATAACATTTTTTTTTTTTTTTTTTTTATTTAATTATCTTATCAATATTAAAAAAATATAGTTATAATTTTATTTTTTAAATTATTTTTATAGTTTTCGATATTATATAAATGATTTATCTGTTTGAACATTTTTAGAGTACTTATATTTTTTTTAAATCATAAATGTATTTTTTTAACTTTTCAAGGCACTGTAAATTCGGAACCCTAATAAGTAATAATTAAATTTGCAAATTTCAGAGCAAGCAACGTTTTTATTTTACGTGTACTTAATAATTACATAGGTAATATTATAAACTATGTAATTATTAATAATTAAACATGAAAAAATGCAGGTCGAAAATAGCCTAAATAAGTAAAGAAGAAAGACGAAAATATAAAATACAAGTTTAAACTTTTAATCGTTCTTTGATTCACATTAATAAAATGTATACTTTTTCAATTGAAAAACGCATTATTCTGGAGCACATATATGCAGGAAACAATAATACCTATATTTTAATTAAAATTCTGTTCCTTGTATTGTATAGTAGAGGTGCTTGGAAGGAACTCGTTCCATTTCGTTCAATTTTCAGGAGGAACATGAACGTTTATTTTCGTTCCTTTTTTTTAAATATAATTTAAAGAATTTTTAGAATTTAATGAAAAAAATTATATAATTTTTCTTCGTAAATTTACACGTTATTAAACTATACAATTAAACCTGTAGGTATGCGATAATATTAAACAATAAATATATTGTAAATAATAGATATATTGTTTTGAAAATCATAGTTAGATGGTGAAAGTTATCGGTCATCGGATAGAATAGTGTATTATTATTATTTTAGATTTTAATTTTTATCACATCGATATTATAGTGCTAACTGCTAATACTATAGTAAATATTTAGTATAAATTTCAAGTCTTGATTACCTATTTTCCAATTTATAACAAGTTTTGGTAATATTTGTTAATTTTCTGTTACGCTTGAGAAAATGACTGGGAAAATAGAAAAATGACTTGAAAATCAACCAGATTCTACTGATTCAATAACTAGATTCGAAAAATGCTTTACTCCAACGTGGCAACATACATAATTGTTAAACCAATTAATTCCTTATACTACTCCCAGAATATAAACCCATGGTGCGAAGTGCTTTCCTGGAATTTTTAATTTAAAAAAAATAAAAGAAATGACACAAAACAAGGTGGGGGTACTTAAAAGCATAATAAACATAATTAATAATACTTAAACATACGTTAATATAGGAATAATATTAATTTCAATGTATATAGATATTAGTTTAGTTGTTTTTATGAATATGCTATATAGTACTCGGTAAAAAATTCTTTGATTTCGGATTCTTTATTCATTTTTAAGTCTATTTTATGGGTATATTTTGTTTGTTTGTAGTTTTTTATTTTTTTAATCTACTAACCCTGTTTTTAATATTATTTAACAATAATTTAACATAGCTAGGTACCTACATTTATACTTATCTAATATGTATGACCCAGAAAAGTTACGATTTTTGAACGGCTTCAATGTTCACGTAGGTACCTATGCCGATTGTTTTACGTTAGGCATATAAAATATTATTTCAAAAATATTTATTTATACTCTAAAAGTTGAAATAAAATGTATCAAAGCTCTTTCCGTATACCTGCGAGATTAAAGATATTATTAGGTAGATACGTCATTGATTAAAGTATATACATACCCCTCACCCCCACTAATCAGTTGTATAACTGTCGGTGTCAAAGTAACCAAAATCAAAACAACTCAGATGCGAGTGGAGCCTTGGTCGTTTGGTTAAAAAAGAAATGCATCTAATTTAATATTAATTCACTAACTCCCGACATCGCATCATATTATTTCTAAACTCGCACCAGGAAATAATATTGATAAAAACAAAGGACAATTAATGTTTTATAATAGATATAAAAATAGATTGTAAATAGGTTTCAACATTTTTAGAAAAAAATTTCTAATTGAAAATCTTTTTATATAATATATAAAATTACAAAGGTTGTACAAATTACAAAGTTTTTTTTAGAACAAGCAAGAGTTCAAAAATCTAATTTCCTGAGGCTATATTCTCATCTCATATTGTAAAAAATATATAAAGATTTATTTTTAAATGCTAATTTAATATAATATAATTATATCTACGTTTCTAATGAATAAAATATCCAGAGTAAAACCCGAGTGAATTTGTACTTTAATAATATTCGAATTCGACTTCGGAATTTTCTAAAACATATACTTGTTAAAGGTACCTGATACATATTAGGTGTTCTTTTGTCAGCAACATTTACAACATTCGCGTGATTTTAACATTTCCCTCCCCTCTACGGCTCTTCGAATTTCACCCTTTTAAAAGTTAAATTTATCGATTTTTAATATTCAACAGATATTTCTGCCTATTTCCAATTATCTAGCGAAATTCACAACATTCGTGATAGATATACCGATGATATACATACGAGTACATATATTACAGTGCGTTCGAATAAATAAACTGAAAACACTATAATTTATCCTGTTTTTGATCAATTTTATTTATTTTGTAATAGATTAAAAAAAGACATAAAAATGCATACCTATTATTTTGTGTATTTTGTCATTTTGGCCAATTTAAATTTGCGCATAGGCCTTATACGATGACTTAGCTTTTATTCGTGTGAAAGCACTCATTTTCGATACGACATTCAGATAATAGGTCGAATTTTCCGAGCAATTTTGAAATATTCATGTATAAACCATAAATAGGTACCGACTGTGGCTCGGTTAACTTTAGATTTAAGATATAAGTTACTTATACATTAAAGTTATACTTTAAAATATTCTACCCCTACCTGAATCTCCTGCGATATGAAACCCAAAGTTTTACTGCGCGAATGCGCAAATCTAAAAAGGCCAAAAGTATAGAAAAAAAATAAAGCGCATTAAAAATATGGTCCATTATACAAAAAATAAACACAATTCAAATTGGTCAAAAACTTGCGGAGATAACATGTAATATAAACGTGTCTTGTACACGCGCTATATGTACCTCTATACAAATATAAATATAAATACAAATATAAATTATATATCGTTGAGAAATTGCGGACAAAATATTATAAGAAAAAAAAAACCGAACCCTGTAAATTTGAATGAAATCACTTTTTGTGATCGATATTTTTACTTGAAAATAAAATGACCAAGACTGAGCCCATATATAACACCGCAAGTTCCTCCTCGGCGTACTATAAAATCACTCATCTCTCTTCTTTATTCCTTTTTCCTCGTCCAACTATATATTGAACTTCCCCGTGTATCAAAGCGTCTTGCGAATAAGACCCTCCTATTCAGGGGCGTCATTTCAGTTTTTTTTTTTTTTTTTTAGGTGTGCGAGCTTTTAGGCAGGCCAATTATTTCAATGTTTCACCGGGCTGTTTTTTTAATTTAAATTCTACGAAAATACTTGTAAAAATCGTAAAATAAGAAAAAAAAATGAAGGTCATAGACTTTTTTTTTTTTACCAAGGTACTTATACTATACCATCCTTCAAAAACGATCCTGCTCCTATTCGATTACACCAAACTGTCAATAATCAGGTCCCTTATTTTTATTATTTTCACTACCTATCCGTACTGTTTTTTGTTTTTTACTAGGTATTTAATATTTTTTTAGTCTATATACTCTATACGAAATTTGACCAGGACTCGGCTAGGATTTAGCGATCGATTTTTTATAGAACCTCTCGAGTCTCCCAGAAATAAGTCGATCCTTTTACTGCCTCGTCCTCCCCACCACGATTAAAAAATATAATGTTTAGCCTGGCACGCGAAAGCGCGATACGACGGCAATGCATTATAGCGAACTGTGTGCTGCGAGAAGCGTTGACGACTTGCCAAACGAAACACGCCAAGGTCGTTTATGGCGCACGGGAGGAGAGACGCGCGAGATTATAATAAAAAAAACCGTATTTGCTGCGACTTTGTACATATAGTGTACTAAAAAACACATATACGCGAAAAAAAAAACCGCACAAATCCGAAATAATATAATTAAATTGAGATCTCGTCGTCGTTTTTTCACCTAACCGCACACTCGAAAAACGTGCATCCGATAGAAAAACAATATAATAAACGCACACCTATTCCAAGTATACACACACACACACGACGACGTCCATAACCGGTTCACCTTGACGTCATCACATCGAACGTAGAGAGCTGTTGAAGTATATTATAGTATAAAATATAGTCGTTGTCGTCCTGTCATTTTACTATAATATTATAAGCATGCCCAACAAAAACGTCGTTCTTTTTTTTTTTGAAATATTAATTGTAGAAAAAGTGTATTTTTACAAAAAAATTACTAAAAACGACACAATATACACATACCACATATTTATCATTGATTATATATTATATAGATACCTACTATAATAATCAATAGGTATTGTATTGCAACCTGCAGGACGATCGTCAGACTTATCAATAATGCATGGGGTCGATAGGAAAACAAGGGACGCGCAGGGAATGGGAGGAAAAAATCAAAATATAAATAAAAACAAGTGATTCAATTATTATTATTATTATTTTTTTTTTTTGTATAAAATAATTTTTAATAAAATTTTTTCATAAATAAAACATCACTTATAGTCAATAAATCACACAAAAAGCCTTAACGTTAAAAAAATAATCTTAAAATCACAATATAATATTCATATTTGCACACAATATAATTTTACTCGTAATAATTACAATATTTATATATAATAATAATAAAAATAGAATATTCAATTTCACGATTGTGTATTATAACAAATACAATCGAAAAAAAAAACTATTATGATTGATTTTATTTTGCATTTTATAAACATTACAATATTATAATAATAATAAAAAAATTGCTTTGTTACACTCCAGAGCACCTAGGAACATAACTGAGACGCTTCGAGTTGTCTGCAAAAAGAGCGGAGGGATCGACAAATCACAACAAGACTAAACATTAAGTCTCGTCAATATAAATTAATAATATTAAATGTACAATATTATATAGGTAGGTAAATATTATTGTACGGCTTTACAAAAAAAATTACATTTAATTAACTTTGGCCTATTATTGTCTGGTAAAAAGCTTAAAATATTGGTTAAATCATAAATTATTGCATTGTAAACATGTAACCTTTATTCGGCACATAAAATATAATCTATATAATGGTGAATAAAGTATAAAACTTGAAATATACATATAAAAAGGCAACACTGGTTTTATTTTTATGTAACAATTTCTTTATAGTCTTTTAAATATTTGTAGAAAATAAACGAAACCTATAAAAATATTTATGCACGTTAGTTATTTTATAAAAAAACATTTCCCGAAAATCTTAAATACTCAAAACATTTTGAGCATAACATGTATAGTATATTTTA
This sequence comes from Pemphigus obesinymphae, assembly GCA_025469235.1. Lineage (NCBI taxonomy): Eukaryota > Metazoa > Arthropoda > Insecta > Hemiptera > Aphididae > Pemphigus > Pemphigus obesinymphae. Next base: position 40,408 of record JAIPRL010001773.1, on the reverse strand, counting down.
TGGCTCGCGTACAATTAAAAGGTGTATCAAGTGCGAAATGATTATCCTACCGCTATACTGATATATTTCAAATAAATTAATGCATAGTTAATTTTATAATAATATTGTTATCCATAGTAAATAGGTATGGTACATAGTAAAATATAGAATAATAGACAAGTACAATACAAAAATAAAATAAAAATTGATAACCTAATAATTGCACGTTTTGTGATACATACATACTATTGTATATAAATTATTGATTTGATTTTAATTTTAATTACAGTTTAATGAAGAAATCATAATATATTGTATAATAGTATACACTATAAAATTTTACATAAAAAAAGAAGGTAATAGTAATAAAAATAGGCTACAAAGAAATTGAGCATTTTTTTAAGCAATTTATTGATGTATTAAAATTTTTGTGGAAAAAATATGAAAAACTCACAGACAGGCAGGAAGTAACGACATCCATACTTGGGATGTTTTCGATGAATTCAACTGAGTTCATTATTAACTGTAAAGCAAAAAAATAAAAAATATGTTAATATTGAGTAGGTATATGATAACATAGCATTACAACAATAGATACCTTATAGATTTATTACTCGATTTATTATCTTTAGAGTTTAAAAACTATTAATTAATATAGGTACCTACTCATTTTCAAACATATCAGAAGTACTTAGGAAGTTTGGATATTATTTTTCTGATAAATGTCCCTAAATATTTATTTTATAATTTTACCTGGGTAGACATAGGTACTCAAGTATTGTTGTTGACTTTTAACCACTTTTAACTAGGTACCTATTTAATTTGAAATTAAATTTATTAATTATTTAAGTATCTTGTTTTGATCTTAGAGCCCATAACATTTAATGAGTTTTAATTTAGGTATTATTAATAGGTAAATGTTAAAATATTGGGAAACGATGAAAATCTAAAAGTGGTCTCTATTTCTTAGGTTTTAAACGGTTTTAAATATGAGTAGGTAGTCCTTACACTAAAAATAAGTCAAATGCATATTTTATCAAATATGTTGAGTAGATTGAAATATTTTATGCATGAAATTACTATGTATCTAAGGAATATATTTTGTGCACATAAATTATTGGCAACTGTGCAGTATTATGTATGAAATATGAACAATTTAAAAAAGATTATTTCAAGAATTAAGTTAAACTTAACGAATGAAATAAATAGAAAACTATTTTATTATAAATCTGATAATATTATTAGGTACCTACCTACCTAGTTATGTATGAAATAGAAATATATAGGTATGGGTAGATATAAACTTACAGGTCACAGGCTATGATCGGCAAACTTGCATCCAGTGTGCATGTGTTCTACGACTGTTTGTTTTAAACGACTGATCTGTTCCATGAGTCTACTCATTACCGTGTTGAGTTCGTTGTTCTCGTTTTTCAGTACTTTGACTTTGTCCTCGAGCTTGGCTATACGTTCCAATTTCCTGCGCCGGCACTTGGACGCGGCCACTCGGTTCCTCTGTCTCTTCCTCTCCAGTTTGATTTTCTCTTGGGACTCCATGTTGATCGGCGACATGGGCGGTGACGATGACGTTACGCTGGGTACAGTCTGCGGTTCTTCTTTGATGACGTGATGTGGTATTATGTTTGAGAAGTTGTTGGACGGCATCAGCTCGGAGTACTTGTGCTCCGACTGCGCTTCGGACTGGTATTCGGAGGAGTTGCTACCGCTGCTGGTCAACGGTATTTCCGTTTGAATGGCACTGTTGGAGTCGTTGTTGTGCATGGTCTTGAGCAAATCGACGAACGGCTGTACGTACATCTCCTGTTCCTCGGTCACCGACTTGGAGAACAGCGACGGCGTGGGCGTGTTTATGTGGCCCAGGGCCGTTTGCTGGGCCAGGTAGAACCGTTCCAGCTCGGGCGAGCTCAGCTTGAGCATGTTCAGGTCGGGCGACGTCAGCAACGGAGACAGGAATTTCGGCTTCTTGGCCGAGTTCATCGTATTGCACGCGTTCAGGTCCAGCGTCATCGGTCTCTTCAGGAAGTTCACTTCGTTGCCGGTGCTCTCCACTTTGGTGATCACCTGTTCCCCGTAAAACGCTTCGTCCAGCATCATACTGTTGGACGAGTTGTTTACCATTTTCGTACGTACCAGAGCGCGTATAACGAACGCGGTCAGTTTGCTTTTCGTTTCGTTTTTCTCGGCCGCGTACGGCGATACGCGCGGTCCGTGTGCGAAATCCTAACGCGTATATTTTACACGTTCGTTCGAATATACCTAATACAAATACAATATAATATATATACCTAATGCGTATATGTTATAAGAGTGGGAAAAAAAAAACGATAGGTAATTATAAAAAAATCAACGACGACGCACGCAGCGTTGTACGACGTACACCTGCTACGGGCGATAACACGGTGGTGAAAAAAAAAATTAACAAAAATATGACAAGAGAATAACACAACGTTATTATTATGTTCGCGGGCGGGCGGCCGTGGCGGCGGACGACGCGACGACGGAACGGCGCACGGTACGTGAATGAATGAACGGCGGACCGCGGACGGGCCAAAGTGCCAGACCGTGTTCGGGCCCCCCTCCCCACGCGTCGTGGTCGGCGATGAGTCACCGCGTTATTTTCGGACGGTACGTCACTTTGCCGCGTTCCCATTGGCCCGCCGGTCGACAGTGTCGACACATGGTGGACGCGGAATCGTCGGTACGCTTGTCCCGGCGCGGGCGCGCCACGGCGGCGGTTACACGGGCGGCCGCGGCACACGTGAACTACGTGTGTACTGTATAATAATATGAAATTCAACTCTATCGGCGCGCCGCGGCCGTTCTCAAACGGATTTTGTTTGTCCGTGTCGTCGCGGTGCGTGTGATATTCCGGACCACGGACGGATTCTTCCGACGACCGCACACGCCCGCCGCCACACCGCTCCAATTTTAAATGTTTATTGAAAAAATAATAATTAATAACATTATAGGTAATATAATATTATACATTTTGAAATTCGTTTTTATGGCTGTGCCACTATATTGATGAAAACCATAAAACACGCGATTTTCGTGATATTAATAATCGCCGTGATTAATCCCAAGTGCCTAAACTATAATATGTTAATGAATTAAAATCCATTTTCAAAATCCGATTGCGATCACTGAACCAAATATATCTGTGATTTCAATAAAAAAATATAGATTCATTTAATAATACGGTTGTTAATCTACGTCCAATAAAATAATGTTTGTTGATTTAGAAATAAAATATTTGTTAATTTAACAGTAAAATAACAAAACGTATTATTAATTTAACAATAACTTTTATGAATGTCTTGGGTAAAATTGTCCAATTGAAAACTAATTTATTTTAATTAACACATATTTTGTTAATTCAATTATAAATATATTATGTTCATTTCTTTCTTTCTTCTTCGTAGAAAAAACGCCCATTGGTTAATCAAAATAGTCAATTTAAACAGAATATTTTTTCAATTTAATAATATATTTTATTATAATAATAAAAACTGTATTAATTTTACAAATTATTTTCATTAAATTAAAACTTTTTGAAATTTACAAAATTAATTTATTATTGTAAACACATTGTTATTAATTTAACAATAGGTACCTATATACATTAAAATCATGAAAATTGTATTATTTCAATAAATATTTGTTTGTTAAAATTTGATTATGGCTTATTGTTAATTCTTCCAAGGATATTTGGTTCACTGATCAAACTCGCACAGATTACTAACATTTGATTTGAACGATTTGAACAGTAAGAGCAGTTTTCGAATTGGGGGGGGGGTGCTTGGGGTACGGAGCTACTCTACTATTTTAAAATATTTTTACAGAGCTCCCTCACTAATAATATTTTACAGTATACGAGTTATATAGTTTGGGAGGACGCTCATTTTTTAAAAGACTGCTGGTAGCACCGTTTCTATTCTATTTTTCCAATTCAACCATTGAGCCATTGAGTATAATCTATACGAACCGCCCCGTATCACTTTTTTTTTTTTATGGTTAGTGTAATCACGACGAGTTTTTTCCAAAAGCGTGTTAAAGAATGACAAACATAAATGGACGTTTTAAAACGATTTTAGAGATAAAACGTGCCTATTACGTAATACGTAATTAAGGACTATTTTGAAGACGACCTCGTCGGGATTTAACGCGATATTTAAATAAAGAACTCACTAAAAACACCTATTTTTTAAGGGGTTTTGTATAGGCAATTTTTATGAAAATGTAAAAAAAAAAATGAAAATCTAACAATTTAAAAGTAGTTTAAAAATATTCCCGTATTAGTGCGACTTTTTATTGTTGTGTATCGCGATATTTGTTTTAAAAAAAACTATGTTACATAGTATACCTATACTAGTATTACCTTCGCACTTCAAGTTTTATGGTTTACAGAATGATCGTAGATCATTAATATTAATTGGCGCACTAAATAAAAGAAGATAACATATTTATTAATTTTTAACATGGAATATTTTTTTTTTTTGTAAGTATTTTACATCTGTAATGATTGATACTTAAGAAAGTAAAAATTTTACAACTTTCAATTGCTTATGAAAAATTCAATATTAACATTAAACAAAAATGACTCTGTCAAAATGTAATAAATGTTATCAGCTTTTTATTGATATATTTATTATATTTATATATATATATATTATTGATAATTATTTTAGCCGTTATAATACTGGAAGTATTTACAGTATTTATTTTACAGAATATTATTCGAGTTGTAGCGTCCGCTCTTACATAACGTATATAAGAAACCCCATTATTTTCTTTTTTCATTTTTTTAAATGGCATTATCTTTTTAGAAATAATAATATTTTGCAAAACACTGATAAGATCGTCTCTGAAATATTGTCATTGCATGTTTTGTCATTGGTGTTTTTACTCTAAAATCATTTAAGAGACCGTTTCGTTTATTTTACTCTAAAAGTACTTAAACTTAAATTTCTACTATACTGCAAATCATTGGATCATTATTGTGTATAATCATGATTTATTGATGCACCTCTACTGTAGGTACCTATAGAAATTGTCTAATCAATAAAAAAATAGATTACAGTGCAGAAAGTATTTTAAAATATACTAATTTATTGCTATATACCTATAATGTTATACGTTAATTTAACAATAGGAATTCCCAAATAATACAACTTGTATACCTATACTATATGCAATCTCTCCTCGCTTATTATTCTTGTAAAGTATATAATGTAGTACTTACTAAGTATAAGGATTAGTGACTTGTTCTAGACATTTTTTTTGCGATATTCGAATTTCGTCGAAAAAATTGGTCTAAATCTAAATACGAGTACTTGAAATTTTTACAAAGTATGTGGGTATATTTGGCTTTTATATTGATTTACTGTATTTTTTAAAAATATTATCTCAATTTTAGGGTCTTTATCTTTAAAATTTTGAAATATAATATGTTAAAATATATTTTACACCAAGATTCGTTCATAATATTTTTATCAAAAGATATTTTAAAACACAATATTGACATAACGCATCAAATAATCAAATGGCAGAAACATGTTTTGATTGTGCTGAAAAAGATATTTTACGGTATTTTTGTTTTGTAAACGTTTTCAGAACTTCTTCTTCTTCTCCTTCGCCTTCTCTCCCAACTATTTGGGGTCGGCCATTTTTGTTTTGCACGCGAACATTCGAGATGGGAAAACTCGCCTATATTCTTTTTAAGACTTCTCATACTTTTTTGACAAGTTTTATGCCGGCTGTCGACCTGACGCAACCTCAATTAGTTGACTTCTACGACAGGCATGAGGAAACCGTGGAGGTATTCTTAGCCCCCTCCACAGGGCAATACATATGAAATTTAATTATAAACATAAAATTGTATAAGTATAATATCTACATTTTTTTAAGCGTTTTTTTAAACGTTTTCAAAACTCAATTGGTTAAATATTTTTTTTCGAAATTTATAGCAGTTTAATACACGATCGTGTGTAACCGTGGATTTACGAATTTGTTTTGAGTACACGCACTACACGCATTCATTAAAAAATTGATCTTGATGGGTACACGACGTACCTATACCCTCCACTATACGTCACTGGTATTAAAAATACCTCCCACCCCACAGTCGATTCGTTTCTTTCGGTGGCGTCATGTTTGCCGCAGGCGACGACAAACCGCAGCTTCGGTGATGAAACTGAATAAACGGACATCGTCAAAAAGTGTACTGAAATATACCTATATTGTAAAACGTATTTATAAAATATATAAATTGATTTTTTCTAAACAGTTTATTTATATTAATTTCTAATATTACATAAAAAAAAATTCAGAATTTTACACGACCCCCCCCCCAAAAAAAAAAAAAAAGTTTGGGAACCTCTGTCCTAGACGACCGTTTTGACCCAGGCCTTACACGCGGATTAACTGCAATTCGGGTATCTGGGTTTAGGTGTTGAGAAATTTCCGGTTCGGTAGCTATACTATTATTACGATATAAATTATTCGGATTAATTCGGGTGTTCCAAAATAAAAATCTTTGTAACGACAAAATTGTTGTATGTCAATAAATATTATAGATTTTCGATGCTAATTCTTTATAATAATCAGATTTTAATTTTGAAATAATCACCGTGAAAAAAAATTACTTTAAAAATAGTAATTTTATACCTACTATTTCTCAATTTCTACACCTGAATACTAAATTTTGATCACGAATCAATCACAGATTTTTTTGGTGCTTAAATAATATGTATAGATATGTGTAATACTATAATGTATATTGTAAACTCTATATGCTATGGAATAGTTAATATTCTTAGGTATAATATATTTTAATGTCATGTGCAATTACTTATTAATTTTGATCAAATTTTGTTGTAGCACGGATAAGGATGATGATAGGTACGATACTGCAACAAATAACACGATATTTTTAAACAATATTTAAGCATCTTACATTCGTTTAATTTTAATATTTCCAAAAATATAATTAAAATTGCCTATATACGCATATAGGTAGGTACCTAACCATTTAAAAATCATGAGTGTAACGTCCTCATATCTCAAAGTACAAATATAGTTAAATCGTTTCAATTTTTGAATATTTCCATGTTTACACCAATAAAAGTAATACCTAAATAGGTAAAATACATTGGATGAAACATTTGATCTGATCACACTAAGAATATATAGTAAGAGAACGTCGTGCGTTTAGTTTTCACGGGGATCTGTAATTATATGGACAATTTTAAAGACGCATTTAAAGAAATATTGAAATTAAATACGATTAATAAAAACAATTATAGATACATTTTATATATTATGTAAATTATAGTTGGTACTATAATTTTTTATTTTCTTGGTTTATTACGTATTTGTGTCACTATGACGATGAAACTTGGGTTCATTATACACGACACCAGAGACACAATCATCTCTTTCGAGCGTTAAAGTCACATCACCTGGGTGGAACGAATTTCAGGGCCTGCAATACCCCGAGGAGCCGAAAGAAGAGGTCGTACTATACGCTAACCGCGCGCGGCCCCGCGGGTGAATTCTATATGCGATATACGGGCAGAGCATACGAAAAATGCATCGATCGCAAAATGGATTATATGGAAAAATAGTAGAAAGTCCAGGCTTTCCTATACAATGTATATAATTAATTGCAAATAAATGTGTTTTACTTTGTGAAAAAAAATCGGACACGGACAACCCTCGTTAACCATATTATCTATAATAGTTAGGTACTACCACGGTCTTGGATTAGCTCTATACCCTGCAAAAAACAAAATTACACTCCAATCAGAATCGTTTATTATATTATCAAATGCAATGATTTATCAATTATTTATCATTACTTTCAAATTAATTTTATCTATACATATAGTATCCTACCCGACGTGCGAAATAGGGGAACATGGGGCAAAGTGGGGACGCTAACGTGTGAAGGCCTGTAATACACTTAAAGTTATATTATATTTTTCTTCCAAATTTCGTTTACGCAATCTATAGGTTATGGTAATTGATTTATCATTTTTTATGAAATTAAAATTTTTTTTTTTAAGTTTAAAAAGATATTAAAAAAAGTACAGTTTACCCCACTTTGAACCATATCCCAGGATATGGTTCAAAGTGGGGACATAAAATAAAATACATTCACATATTCTATAGATTTTAATTTATTTACAACAAAACAATATTTTTTAAAATATAAATATAGGTAGTTATATATATATAACTAACATTTTTAGTTAAAACTTTAACCTTAGTTTTAACTTTCGTTGATAATGCCTAATCATTCTGAAAACGCATCATTTAAATTTAAAACAATAGATTCCTTCATATGTGGACGGTCCCCACTTTGCCCCAAATAGGTATAACCCACTTTTCCTGATCAATGACCTTATACTTAGATTTAGATACTTTTATTTGATTCTATTAAAATACTTTTTTTGAAATCAAGAACTTTGATAATACGCATTTTTAAAACCTACTCTTTACAAAAAAAAAAACTAAAAATTATTAAAAACGATATACACACTAAATATAGAAATACTAATATAGGTACCTAATAGAATATCTAATATATTGAAAACAAAATATCAAATTCTATTATCAAGGAAATGATAACAGACACATTTCTTATCGATGATTCGATAATCCATATTTTGATCCAAAACTTTTATCATACAGATGAAATCTAATATTATCAATTTTATACATTAAATAAATAGATATTCCGATGTCTCCACTTTGCCCCATGTTCCCTTACTATACCACTCCCACTATTAACAGAACTTGTTTTTTATAATTTTGCAGCTTTTAAATAGTAAATAATATGTTGTATGGTATACGAGTTTATAATATATGATATTTTTTCACAGTAGGTATATTTATTTTAGTTACGGCCTTTCAAAACATTCAAACATTTCTGCTACAGCTTGTTTCGCACAGTCCTCTCAGTACGTTTTCCCGACGGTCTTTTTTAGATTCTACTGCAAGTTGTAACGTAATCTTCACCAAGGCTTTTTGTTTCCTCTATACATGTCCTGCAGCCCACTCCAGTATTTTCCTTTTGATAGTGTATAGCACCGATTATATATTTATAATATATACAGTCGTAGCTATAATTTACTTTTCTTTCTACAATGTTCTCAAGTTGAAAAAAATAAAAAATGTGTTAACGTGTTTTTTTTAATAAATGTGATTACACGATAATAAAAAATTATATTAACACAAGACTATTTTTTAAATAGTTGAATTTTTACCCCTTTTTCCAAAATTATCTTTAAAATTGCCTTATAGGTATATATTACCTATATTTAGTTATATTACCTATACTTAGTTCTATAGAACTTATGGTGATTTAGGCTTAGAAACTTAGAACGACTTTTCATGTCGGATATTTTTTATAAATGTAGGGAAAATAAGAATTCTCATGGTTATGTAGGTACCTACCTATTTTTATTATTTTTTAAATTATATTATTGTTATAATATCGCCTACGCCTATATTACACTGAAGCTTCACTCACTTTATTAAATGTAATGATTTATCATTGTTTATATAAATCTAAAATAATAAGAATTCAATATCGCCTGTCCGAGGACCAATCAGTGCCGCAACTAGGCTTTGGTAGGGCTTGATACGAAATGTTATTGAAATTAATTTATTAAAACTAAAAGAAAAAATTTCTCAAACATTTCGATCCAATGAAAGACATTTGTTTAAATAATTTACGAGTTATTAATCTGTTTATAAAATTAAGCAAAAATATAAATTATTATGATCAAATGGAGAAAAATCAATGGAGTTATATTCAAAGGTTTGGAACAGATTTTTAATAGTAGGTAACAAAAACACAAGTCAATTTTGAATCAAAATTCAGAATGAGTATCCCGCACTAAGAGAAAAAGCAAAAGGTTGATTCCTTTTTCAACTACATACTTATGCGAAACTAGATTTTCTATGACTACTATTAAATATAAATTAAGAAATCAGCTGGATTAACCAACTATTAGAATGAGTTTAGCCAAATCTGTTGATCCAAGAATTGACAAAATAATTTCTAACCAACAGCAAAGGAATCATTAAACTCAAAAATATCCTTGTATATATTATAATGTTACTTATTTTTGTAAAATATGTTTTGAATAAATTTATTATATTACATTTCAAATATTAAAAATATTCACGTATAGTTATGTTAACTTTTTTTAAAATAAACTTAAAAAACTTTAAAAAATTTAAAATTAAATCTTAAATTTTAGTATAATGAATTTATCAAGTACTTATTATTTTTAATTCAGTTTGAACACAATTACAAAATTTAAAATAATTTGGTTATCGCATAATATATGAAAAACTGTGTATGTCACCACAAATGACCGGTTCACACCATGAAGTAACACACTTCATTACATTGGTGTGTGTTATTACATAAGAATACACATATTCTGTTTACAATTTTTCACCGCAACGCACGTCACCTCTTTAATGTGTGCTAGGCCTAAAAGTGTTTTGTTGTACCAGTTCCTACATAAATATTATTCATCAAAAATATTTACTTATATAATATTCTTTATTTTGTTTTTAGGTATTTGCATTTTAATAAATCAATGTTAAATTAGTAACAATTTATTAATTATTTGAACATAATATACTGAACAGATAAAATAATTTATAAAACTCATTCAATTAATATAATACTTATTTTTACTCAAATTATATACATTTTATTTTATTTGATATTTTCACTTTATTGCAGTTTTAAAACATGATTTAATAAAATTTAAGGTATATTATTTTATTTACATATTTCATAATGTAAATTTAAATGTTGCTAGTATATATTATTTTGATAATTACATTTATTATTAGTCTGTCCCCTGAATGATAAAAAAACCTTATTATTATAAAATTGTATAATCCTTGCAAAATATTGCAAATGTTTGTTTAAAAAATTTTTTTCTTGTGAACCAAGGCCATTTGAGATAATATATCTTTAATGTTGAACTTTAACATAATAATTACAATGTAATTTACCAATAGCATTTATGTTATTTATATTACACCATTCATTTAATTTATATTGAAATTTTAAAAAAATAGTAAAAAATAAGTATACATCAAAAAAATAAACTTTATTCTTTTACATTAACACTAATCTTTTGTTCAATATTATCCTTGGTAACCATGGGCAACTCTACAATACCTCCAGCATACGACATCTTAACCTTAAACTTGGGCATGTTGATGATACAACGTTTTTGAACTTCCATTATACACTTCTTGAGAAGATCGTATGCTTCTTGATAATTTGCATCTAAAAATAAATATAAATAAAATAATTATTATTTCATTAGTAGTACAGTGGAACCCGACTTAATGGACACCTCTCTCAACGAACAAAATAATAAGGTCCCCACAAAGAAGATAAATATTTCAATCTATTTTGACCTGTCTATAACAGACACGGATAGTAATATTTTTTTGATAACGGACAACAAAGTTTTAACTCACACATATTAAAAACAAAATAAAAATAATTCGTACATACAACCGATTAATCCTATATGGCGCTAACGTTAATTAAGTGGTCATTTGTACATAAAATATTATCTTCACCAGAAATAAATATCATTAATTATATGCTCTATATACAATATACATGTGTTAATGAAGACCGTATTCTACATAAAAATTGTTTAGTGTAGGTTCTCAATCTTACACGTAAACACGTCAATCATTGTTCTTTGCAATGGCACCTTGCAAACCCTCCAAACCAATCATTTTTTGAAAAAAATAAATAATGTGCAATATTATGTATGCATAATTAATTATGTATGTACCTATCTAAGCAATGTATTAAAATTAAAAATATTACATTTATTATTTACTTTTTTTTTTTTATATATATTTTTATAATAAATTTCAATATAACCTGTCTACAACAGACACTTTTGATGGTTCCGTGAGTGTCCATTATAGACAGGTTTCACTGTAATGTCAAATATTTATGTAGAGTAGAAATCATCACATATTTTTACATTTTAGCTTCTTTAATTGATGTATATAGGTATATAAGTACTAGAGATCAGATTTTGTTAATCCCTATTATCCTGATATAGTACTAAATTGCATATTCGGTAAAATTGCAACCGTTCGGAACGCTTCAAAATCTGTCAAAATATACTTGTTGGTCAATTGTAAAGGTTGCCGTTCCGAACCAACGTTACATATCCGATCCGATCTGGTGCGCGGGGCTTCATTTAAAACTATGTTAAATTATTTTTTCCGTTCCGATCTGGTATGCAGTAAGCTTAAAAGGATACTTTTAAAACTGTATTTAAATAAAGATACAAATATATCAATAAAAAAATATTTTAAATACTTTTTGGAAAAAGTAATTAAGGACAAATACAGATATGTACTTGGTATGTATTTAAATACAAATATAAATATTTAATTGAACGGCTGTAAATATATTTTTTTATGTAGTCGTATTATTTTATTTTATTTTTTTGGTCTTAAACCTTTGAGTTTCATTCAACTAAGTCTTAAGAATTATTTTATGTGATAAATAATTAATAGATATTAAAGTTATTACAAACATTTCATTCTTAGCTCTTACAACATTTTAAATATGAATATTAATTAATTTTGCCAATGTTTTTCATAATATTATAACATGTAAATTATGATAAAAGGTAAAGGATAGAGGAGTCCCTTCAAAATTTTTATAATAATTAATAGGTAAATAATAACTTAAAATTATTAATATAGTTATTTTCACTATTTAGACAATAATAAAAGAGAACCATCCATAAGCATATTATATACACATAGTGTATCACATTCATTAATTCTTGGTTTATTAGATCGTATCATATATTAGGTACAGCTGATCAAATATACGTATAAAATAACACAGCTCCCGAATTTTAGTTATTTAATAATTTTACAAAAGTTTAAAATATAAAAAATAAATTAATACAAACAGTTTCGGAGGAAATTGTACAAAAATAATAAGGACTATTTATTTATGGTTTAGTATAATGTTATATTGGCATAATATTATTCTGTATTTACAATTTATTTTGGGATATTCTGTTTATATTTTTATTAATAATATGTAGGAACCATATACAAAAAATAAAATAATAATAATAATACAGTATATTTTCTTTAGTCGACAATTTTAATATATTGAATATTGAAATTTTTTAAAACAATTTTAAGAAATCTTATTCAGAAGTTTTTAAATAAAAATATTTGCAATCAAGTACCTACCTAAGAAATATTATTTTAAATATTTTATTACATATAGATAAAAAAAAAACATTCTAAAAATATTTGTAATATTTTAGTGAAATCTATCAAAAAAGCTATTACTCAATTTGTGATCCAACCAATCGTTAAGAAGGTGCAGATCAAACTCTAAATATACTGATTTTGTACACCCGAAGAAACACTTAGTCAAAAAGAATTAAAAATTTAACTTATGCTTGTTTTCTAATATATATTTAGATAACACATAACATAATAATTTAATTCGTTAGATTATGATTGGATTTTTATTTTTGGAGAAATATGATTTTAAATGCATATTTTTCTTTCTTTTAAGCATTTCAATTCTAATACTATCTTGGTTCTGCAAGAAAAAAAAGATAATGACCTCAAAATCTCCCTTAACATACACCCCTATGCGAGTAAGCAAATAATTATTAGTGTCTATAAACCTTTCTATTAACAACCCGTATAATAACATTACCAGCATTGCATACACTAATAATAATGTATACATTTCATAGGTACATTTCTTCTAAATTTGACTCAAAAGTGTCCATATTTTATCCATCATTGCGATTTATCATATATTTCAATTTGAACTCGGAAAACAGATATGCATTTATCATCAAAATTGCTTATATTGTTTTCTTATACGTTTCATTTTTAATGACAACAAATATTGCATTCAATAGAATAGAAATTATTGTCTAGATAGTACAAGAAATCATATTTACATCTTTTTTTTTTTCTCTAAAATATAAAAGAAAATTATTGAACTGAAAAACAATACATAGAGATTATTATAGAATATACTTCTATTTTGTTATAATTTATTATTATTATAGTCTGATACATAGATAGTATAGATAAATAGATTTTTCAGTAAACTAAAATAGTAAAATTATGTTATTTTTAAAACTTATTTAAATAATTATTATAAAGTATTTTAATTACCTGGTTTATAGTAACGATCCATAACCGTAATTGACATCATACCACCATATCCATGAGCACCATATGGGACATCAACCTGAGCTCCCAAGTAATCGATGAAGTAAAGATAAGATGTTTTCTCTGTTGGATTGTATCCTCCGAGCATGAAGTTTACTTGATAAGGACTCTATAAAATACAAAAACATTATTTATTTCAAGTTAGGTACAATGTATTGTTATGATATTAAGAAATATATAATATTTATAAACAATATATGTAGAACAATACTTATATTATGAAATTACAATTGGCACCTATAAGTGGTGCGTCAACATATTATTACTAAATCTTAAGTCAATATAAAATGGTATGGAGATTTACTACTTATTGGTAAATACATGTAAGACAGAATTCTCTTTTATTATTTCCACAGTTAGGTTAGGCATGGTTAAGTATTTATGGTGAAAATCGGATACATCACATTTACGATGTGAACCAGACGTTTATACTAGAGAATCAAATGTACATATATTGTTTCATAATAAGTATCATTCAATCTTAAGTAAAATCAATTTTGTATTCTTATTTTTAAACAACACTATAGCTTGTTCCAAAGTTGATATCATCGCAGTGAGCCATAAAGGTAAGTGAAAATTTAATACTATCTCACACCCCCATAGGACAAATCAAAATTTATAAAAAATAATATAAAAATATTTGTTAAAGGATTTTTGTTATCTACTTATCCAATAAGAAATAGAATCAAATCATGTTACATATAACCTTAACTGTGACGCTTGATTTAAATTTAGAATTTAATCACATTTTCGATACTAAAAAAAACTAATATTTAAATGTCTTACAAAGAAGATGACATTGATAGTTTGAATTTTTTTTTTAAACAACATAAGTTCATGTTGAAAATATTTTACATTATTTATTTAATTACCTGAAGGACTAAACCCAAAAAATGAATATGAGGTATAAGTACCTAGGTAGGTAGTTATAGACATAAGATAGGTACCTATAACATAAAATATAATAATGCATCCAAGAATAGATACATCTAGATACAAAGGTTTATATAGAATACAATTTAATAATGGGTATTTAATTTAATCTGCAATTCAAGTTCAAAGTAAACTAATTTCTCTACCTATATTGCATGTTAGCAAATTACAATATAACATCCTCTATCATTTTTAATTACACCTAGTTTATACATAAACAATTTTAAACAATTACTTGGCTTCTAAGATGTTCAGCAACAGTCTTCCTTGTGAACGTTGCAATAGCTGGAATAGATAAATTGTATCCATTTCGCATGCGGTAAAGTTTAACATTTTGTGTAATGTACTCTGCGAACCTGGGTACGTCACCTGCCTCGCCAGTGACACCCATCATCACGTTATCGGTGATATTGAACGTTTTGTCTTCATCTGCACAAGAATATCAAATATCGAAATCCAATTAGTCATAAACTCTTAACAATATTTAAGTTTTACAAACGTCTCACCGTCTTTCATGACCATAATACTGTGGGCAGCTGTCATGTCTGTAGCGATGAGCACGAAATCGTTGAACTTTATTCCAATAACGGTTTCCATCTTGATTGTGTAGGCGAGAAAAATTTGGCACAACAACTACCTAGGCCGAGTAAATTAAATAAATAAGACTTTTCAATTGTCTTCAGACTAGGAGTTCGGAACAAACAACACAAAAACATTAAAATATGATGGAGCGGTTTTTCCGTTTCAAAACCGCTTAAACGAAAAAAGGATCGTGCCTAACTTCATCAAAAGTATGATAAAATATGATAATGTTATTGTGATAATAATTTACTAAGCAATGATAAATAAAAATTGTCAACAAACCAATCATTGTCGGCTGGTATACTTAAACAATAAACATACCGTTTGGACTTTTTAGAATTATTGCGTTAGCGACTGAAGTTCTGTTAATTATTATTTGTTGCTGGTTTAAGATATTCATATATTATAATAATAATTAGTAAAAGTATTTGGTAAATCAAAATGTCCGAAAAAAGAGAGCACGAAGACGACGACAAGAGTAATCCATCAGACTCTGAGGATGAATGTGTTGGTCCCAGTTTATCCGAAGCGACAGACACCGTTGAAAAGAAGAAAAGAAAAGGTTAGTAAAAATATCGTTTAAACGCATTTTTTTTTTTTTCTAGAAATGCTTGGTAGGTAGGTATAGGTACTAGATATATGTTCCAAAACCAAGGTATCTATTGGTATTTTTAGCACTAAGAGCTCTTGGATTGTTAATGACATCAATATACATTATTCATTGCCATTAGAGCCGTTTTACACTCCACCTCACAAAATAAGTTGGAAATTAGTTTGTTAAATTTTTAAGGTTTGGGATCCAATTAGCAAATTAAACAATAATAGTGATTTAGGACAAGTTTACCACCCCAATAACAAATTTTTCTTTGTAATCGATAATATTTTTCATCTTAATTTCAAATATGTATAAATAAAATTGTGGAAACAAATGATTAAAAAATTATAACGATTTTAAATAATTTAGTATTATCTAAAACGATATTTTTTACGTTGCTATTTTGTATGAAAAGTATCTTTTATTTTAATAAATAGTCAATAGTTCCCCAGTTTGATATTAATCAACTGATTAGAGATAGATATTAAGATTAAACAAAAATCCCCCCCCCCCAGGTGAGCTTTTTTTAACCATTTGTTTCCACGATTTTATTTTTACATATTCGAAATCATGAAAAATACTATAGATTAAAAATAAAAATTATAACTAAGGTGGTAAACTTAACTTATTATGAATAAGTTGTTAATTTTTTTTGTCCTTATTAACTTTTTAAAGAGATATTCATATCTTATAAATATTTCTTGGGGACAGATCTGATTGCCCCACGAGTTTTTAATGTTTTATTTATTATGGATGATATATTTATAGATTTGGTCGGATATTGGAAAGTTTATTTAATATATGAACTACCTACCTAGATCATGTATAAGTTGATAAGAATTTAATTAAAATTTAATTAATTTTAATAAAATTAAATTTCCTTTTTTCCAGATAAACTTATTTCGCTAATTAATAAATTAACTTAAGTTATAATATCGTCTATTTTTTAAAAATAAAATATCAAATTGATTAGTAGGTACCTACCTATTAGTTAATTTAATTTTGCTTAGTCTTCTAATGATTTTATAATAACTAATTAAAAATAACCAATCAGTGACTGAACTGTGGGGGTTACTAGGGGATTGATCCCCAATATAAAATTTTTGAAGGTCTAGTCTTTTATAATATATCTAAATATTATATTAGTGCTGTCATATTTTTCTTAAAATACTTGTAAGGCGTGCAATTTATAAGAATGACCTTTTTTTAGTGGTTTTTAAAGTTAGTTCTCGATTTTTGGGTAAATTTATACAATAGGGGGTAATTTTAACATTTTTCTCCAGGCGTAAAAAATCTTAGTTCCGTCTTTGGAACCAATTCATGATTTGTTCATACATTTTGAACTTGATGACTCAGTTGAATTTGTTCATTCAAAAGTCTAGATTTAGCGTAGTCAAAAGTATTATTTCACTACCTAATACATTTATTGTTTATTAATCTTTTTATTTAGGCACTTAGATTTTTAATTGTAATTTATAATAATTTACTTATTTAATAAAATTACATAACTAGGTAGTAACACAACAAACAAACAAAATTGTTGTCAATTTTGAACAATGAGCACTAAAATTGTAAAATATAAAACTTTGCTACTTTTTTGCTAGGTACTTTTTGACCCATAAATTTGGTGAAAAAAATTATTACATACATATTTTGTATCTAATAGGCTGTTTCTTATTCATAATTAGTTTTCAGTATGAATATACAAATGAAATGCAAATATTTTATTGCATGGATTTGATAGATTAATGGAAATTTGTTTTATTTTTATTTTAGTTTTAAAATACGAACATTTGTATTTGGAAAACTTGCCGACATGTGATACATATGAGAAAAGTTACATGCATCGAGATGTCATCACACATATCATAATCACCAAGTAATTTACTTTTCACATGATCATCCACTTACAATTGTACATTTTATATTTGTTTTCAGAACTGATTTTCTTATAACAGCTAGTTGTGATGGACATGTAAAGTTCTGGAAGAAATCCGAAGAGCTTATTGAATTTGTAAAACATTTTCGTAGTCATCTAACTCCAATTACTGATCTAGCAGATAATTATAATGGAACGCTCATGTGCACAATATCGTCAGATAAAACCGTTAAAGTTTTCGATGTCATAAATTTTGGTAAGTGCTTAATATCATAAGTGATTTAATATATTTTTGTGTTTATTTAGTATAAATATAAAATATTATATAATATATTATATTACTCAATTATTGTGTTCCATAAAAATGCAAGAACATTTTAAAATATTAAAATTGTACTCCTCTAGTTGTAGTACACTTCTATTGTACTATTTATTTTGTTTTTCGATTGTCTTAAAAAAAACATTTTTGTTTTACAGATATGATTAACATGATTAAATTAGATTACATACCACTAAGTGCGTGTTGGGTGCATTCAAAAGGAGATCCAATTCATAATGTTGCTGTGTAAGTATTGTTATTTATTTTAATTTTTAACTACCTAGATACTAGGTACTACTAGATTTATAAGTATTATTGTAAAATAATTTTAAAAACTTGAAGTCCTAAACAAATTATTTTATACTCATAAATTAAAGTTTAAAATGTATTATGCACTATTGTCAAACTCATATTTTTCCAAAATTTAAAACTATATAATATGGTATACCTATAACTTATTATCAATTAACAATGAAATGTAAATGTTATAGGAGTAGTGCAACTGAACCAAAAATATTTATTTATGATGGTAAAGGAGTAAATGTACCACTACATGTTATAGAAAAAGTCCATACCAAACCAATTGTATTTATTAAGGTAATATAATATTTTAAATGTTAAATTTATTTTATGTTGAATGTTTATTAGCCTATAATATTATTAGACTGTATTTTTCTTAAATATTTATGTAAAATGAATATGGTTTCAGTTTAATTCTGTATTTGATGTGGCTATATCAGCAGATAAGAGCGGCATTATTGAATATTGGTCTGGAGCCAAAACAGATTATCAATTTCCAAAATGTGCACAGTTTGATTCCAAACTTGACACTGATCTATTTGAATTTGTCAGACATAAAACACATCCAACAAGCTTGTGTTTTTCAAATGATGGTTTAAAATTTGCTACCATGTCACCAGATAGAAAGGTAAGGTATATGTTCATTATATTTTTAAAGTTTATATTTTAATAGATCTCAATATTTATTTTTAAATTAAGAAGGGCTAATTTTAAGAGATCATGTACAGTCAATTTTAAAATAATATGAAAATGTCCTGTGTGTGTGTGTAATTAATTAATGTGTATAAATCTCATCTGCTATTATTATATTATAATATGTATAACCAGTGCGGTTCATCTTGACCACTAGCTAAGGTCACATGTTAAGCTGGGTCCACACTTGCAACAACAGTGTGGATGTAAACTAGTGATGGGCACTACCGACTAAGTTGGTTGTAGTGAATAAGTAAATTCGTCAACTAACAACAACAAATTAGTCGACTAATAACTAAATATTATATGTCAATTTTAAAAATTAATTTACATTGTCAAAGTGTTTTAAGAGACCTTACTCATTGCATATCCGCTGTGTAATTTTTTAGTTGTTTATTTAAAATAATATTTACTAATTTATTTGTTAGTAAACTAATTTTAATAGTTCTTACGAAACAATGATTAATGGTCAATAGTCCAAATTATTCAATAGTGTCCATCACTAATGTGAACGTGCAACAAGATAATATGCGATGGTTTTACTCCGCATTTCATCAGTTGTCGGTTATTTTGTTCACATCAAAGAATGTTGTGGGTCAATGTTGCGAGACAAAGTGAACGTGAATATAAATTGAATAACATTATAGTGCAACATTATCGGCAACATCGAAAGAACACTACCTAGAATAGTCGTATAACACACAACACGTAACACGATACGCAACAATGTCGCGTTATATGAGATATGTGTGAATGTTGCAAGTGCGAACCCGGTTTTAGAACAACTTGTGCATACAAGTTCGAAGCCTCACATCTACCTCATCCGTAGGTTCTGCCAGTCTAGAAAAATATACAAAAAGAACTAAATGTGAGCGACAGTTCTTGAATATATAATACAAGCATATTAGAACCCCTGAAATTTTAAAAACATAATGGTCGAAAGTGGTCATGATGAACTGTGCGGGTTATAATATCATTACCAGCATTATGCACACACACGTAAATGATAGTTGACCTTTTATGCATTTCTTCTACATTTCACAAATTGTCCATTATAATGATTGTGTGATTTGGATTTGGGAAACAGATTTAATTAATCAACAAATTAACGTAATCGACTTTTTTACTTTTTCAATATTTAGAAATTTTCAATTTTATAGAATACTTAAGAAAAATTATTTAAAATATCGATTGAAAGTAATTTTTAATAAATTTATATCAGTGTCCAAAATCTTTATAGGACTCATCAATCAATTACTATTAAGGACAAAAAATAGGTTTTTTTAGTGTATAAAAATCGTTCACTACTGCCTTAATGTAAAAATTCAGAATACTTCTAAAATAAAAGATGATCGGCCATTTATTTACAAGAGATGATATAATATGACCATAAATTAGTATAATAGAGATGCTATTGTAGCATTGATTTAAACAAACATTGACTATATTATTCTAATTATGACCTTAATGAATATTTTGCATATAGTGTGTAGTTAATTAACTATTTAACATTGCTTTTATTTATTTTCAAGGTTAGAGTTTTCCACTTTTTGACTGGTAAATTGAATAGGGTTTATGATGAATCTTTGGCTCGTTTTGGTGAACTTCAGCAAAAAAAGCAACAAATCCCCAATATTGAATTTATTCGAAGGTAAATTCTTTCTCAAATAAACATATTATTCTACCAACACATATTTTTACTCTATCAACAGAACAGCTATTGAACGAGAGTTGGACAAAACAGATATTTCGCATACAGCCAATTTATGTTTTGACGAGAGTGGTCATTATTTATTTTATCCAACCATGTTGGGTGTGAAAGTTGTTAACACATATAATAATACATTAGTGAAAATTATTGGAAAACCAGAGAATCTTAGAGCATTGAGAATCGCCCTATTTCAAGTCAGTACACAGCGTAAGTTGTGCGTTTCATTT
Organism: Pemphigus obesinymphae; assembly: GCA_025469235.1. NCBI lineage: Eukaryota > Metazoa > Arthropoda > Insecta > Hemiptera > Aphididae > Pemphigus > Pemphigus obesinymphae. Next base: position 18,865 of record JAIPRL010001773.1, on the reverse strand, counting down.
TTAGATTCACAATTTTCTAAATTTTAATTTGTATATTATATTATATAATTATAGGGCAAGGCCAAAAAACCAAAAGCGGCTGTAACATTGGAAATGGAAGCAGCAACAAATCCTACATTAGAAGGTTCTTCAAGCGATCCCACACTTTTTTGCACGGCATACAAAAAGAATAGATTTTATATGTTTACCAAGTTAGTATTTATTTTAAAGTTAATATAATTTTAGTTATAAATTATAATAACTTTTTTAACCCATGGCTCCTTTTTCTTTTCGTAATATATTGGCGGCTCTCAAATTATTAATCACAGAAAAAAAGTAAAAAATAATTTATTGATTATAAAGATTATGATGTCAATAATAAGAATAACCCACAGCATTTAACTGAAACTATTTACGTTTGAGTACTAGTGACTTTAATCATGGTTGGTTAGGTATTTAATTATAATCTATATAATTATAATTTATTTATCATTTAGACACAAATATTATAAAAAGTCGTGGCACGTGTAGGCACTAATAATATAAAAGGTCATGGCTTGTTGTTTTGTCATTAAAATATTTCATTTTTTTAATTCATGATATTTGAGTCACTCGGGAATAGAGATGTGAGGTCGGTAAATTTACTCTGTAAATGTAAATTTACATACATTTTACCAATGTTTTTTTTTTTACTGTACTTAAGATTGAGTGACCCCCTCATTTTAAATTTTTTACTAGTGTAATAACTTTATTTAGCCTAATAAAGTGTATAATATAATGAATAATGATAAAATTAATATAATGACCATTTCCTGTGAAAAACATTAGAAATAAATAGTCAACATTATGATCTTTTGATGTTAACATATTAATTATTAAATAACTATAAAAAAACAGTGGTTAATGAGGTTATTAAATAACATAAAAATTAATTTACAAAATTCACTAAAATATATATACATATATATAAAACTTACCGATTTACCAAAGTTTATATAAATTTTACTGGTAAATTGCACATTTCTACTTGCACACAGATGTAATACTTACTATATTATATATATATATATATATATAAATAGTTAAGTTAAGTTATATAAGTAGTTAAATACATTTTATATCTAAATATATTTTAAGGAATTTTAACCATATTAGTATAATATAATATATAAAACAATATTTAAAAGTACATACATATAACCAGTGCCCAAACGGGTTGTTAAAAATACAAATATTGGTGTTGAAACGGATCATGATTTTTTTTCAGATAAAAATATTGATTGTTACACGAAGCGACATGTGTTACCAATAACACCATTATCATATCGTTATAATCGTCATCATTTAATTATTATCATATTATACTATTTTTTCTCTTGCGTGTTGTGGCTCCTTTGATTAATACTCATAATATCCCTGTGAGCGCAGTTTGTATACCTCTGCACTATAGTATTTATAAATTATTTTTTGTTGCAGACGAGAACCTGAAGATATTAAAAGTATTGATGCTGATCGTGATGTATTTAATGAAAGACCTTCAAAAGAAGATATTATATCTTCTACTGAAGCTGCATGTAAGTTAACTTTTATAGTTGGTGTTATATTACACTTAGAAACGCCAGATTTGATTTCAAAAATACGGAATATTTTTTTGTAAACTTTTAATAAATATATATATAAATTTAATATTTATCATACAATGTGTTTGTCAAAATCGGATGTTATCGGGATGATAACTTTTAATCTAATCAGGGTTTTTTCATTAGATAAAGGACATTAAAATACATGTAATTTTAAAATTTTTTTATTTTTTACAACTTTTAACCTGACAGGCATAATTTTTCAAAGTAATTTTGATGTTTATATCATGGTCTTAAGTTTTTTTTAAGAAAAATGTGTCGTATGTGTATCAAAAAATAATCATAAGATTATCTATATATATCCCATCTTGTTTATATAAATAAAGAGAATAGACAGTTTAAATTTGGAACAATTTTAAAAATTTTGTGGGGCTACTATAACACTTGATTTAAATATAGGACTTATGACATCACTAAATTTATACTGGTTGAGGGCAAGATAAAGTAAATTATGATTTGAGCTATTTTTAAATAATATTTCATAAAACTGAATTAAATATTATTATGTAGTAGAAATATTATTTGTATTACAAAACTTCAAAATTAATTTATATTTTCATTCAACAATTAATTCTCAATAATTAAACAATTTTTTTCAACTGTATTGCAGTATTTAATTAAATAACAATTTTTTCCTCCAGCTATTCAGCGTTTATACGATACAGCCACTATACACACTGTTTTTGGTGATATTCAAGTAGCATTGTTCAAAGAATGTCAAAAAACCGTTGAGAATTTCTGTGTGCACAGTATGAACGGATATTACAATGGTAACGTTTTTCATCGAGTAATTAAAGGATTTATGATTCAGACTGGTGATCCTACAGGTAAATAGCAAAAAATTAAAAGAAAAAAATATCAATATATAATTCCTTTTAAAATGTGTTCTAGGCACTGGACTAGGCGGTGAAAGCATATGGGGTGGAGAATTTGAAGATGAAATTCGGCCACACTTAAAGCATGATCGACCTTATACGTTAAGCATGGCTAACGCTGGGCCATGCACAAACGGAAGCCAGTTTTTTATCACACTTATACCCACCGTGAGTTAAAATGCATTTATTTGTTACCTATTTTGTACCTATTGAATTATTTAAAAACATTTTTTAGCCTTGGTTGGATAATAAACATACTGTATTTGGACGAGTCACCAAAGGAATGGAAGTAGTACAATCTATTTGCAGTGCCAAGACACACCCAAAAACCGATAAGCCCCATGATGACATTCAAATAATTAATATCAGTTTAAAATAAATTTGTTTAGATAGTAAACCTTGTATTTTAATTTAAAATAAAACAATTTTTTAAAAAAAAAAATCTTAACGTATATTGTAAATATTTATTAATTATTTTTTAATAATTTAGGTAATATGATTAGTTTTTTGTTACTTGTGATATTAAATCTGTTTATTAGTAATTTGCAATATGCTTGGGAAATAATTGAATAAAAACTGAAATACCTGGGAAGTATCAAATATCTAAAATATCATTATAGTAACACAATTTAAACGAAATTTTAATATAACTAACGAGTGAGTGGTTATATAGGATATTTACAATGTATTATTCGTATTCATGTTCTAAAGTATTGAAAAATAATTTAAGAAATACTATTATACTTTATTGTGATTAAAAGATTTTAGTAAAATATTACAAAAAAATAAATAATAATATAAATATAAATAAATAATAATTAATACATTTCATTGAAAATATACGACCAAAAGATGATCAACAAAATAAAAATGTTACCAAAAACGAAATAAAGTCTGCATTTCTTTTTTTGGAGATATCCATGTCTTCATATTTCCAAAAGAGACAACTACAATAATTTAATGTGCATGAAAGTTTTAACAAACTCTTAGACTCAAACTTTTAAAATAAATATTTTCTTACGAACTTATCAGAATATTCTTTTGGTAACCATTAAATTCTGATTGATAATAACTATTTATGAAAAAATGAAGATAATTACAAAATATATATATATATATAATAAGCAAACTTAATAAAATTATAAGACCGTTTTTACTCCGAAGAGGCGTCAACAGCAGTAGTAACACTTTCATTACCATCTGAATCTTCTACTTGTGCCTTTTTTTCATATATTATTTCGGTCGACCGAACCACACCTGCTTCTAAATCTAACCACCGGCCTTTCACTGCATTTTTGGCTGGTGGTGACCACCAATTAACTATATTACCAAAAACGGGTACATGCCTCAAAATACCTTCTTGCCATATTTTCTCTTCAGTTTCCTTTTTTAAGTCCACAGTTGCCGTCTCAATACCTAAAAATAAGTTACAATTTCTTATGCTCATCTTGGCATCCAAAACAAATAAAATAGTATTTGCTTCATTTCCCATACCTCTTTTGACGAGTTCAGCCATTGAATCGATGTATTTTGTCGACTCTTCTTCTTTACGCCCTGTACTTTGAACTAGAGACAGCAATTCTGCTACATCTGTGTCGGCCGTCACCATACCAAACCTAACACAGGCTAAACCGTCACTTCCTTCACCTGTATGTATTGACATTTGTTCATAAACACATATCCATTGAGACAATAATTATTCTCTTACCAAGTGAAAATGCAGCATCGATTGAACGAAGTTGCTGTACAATACGTAAATTTAATCTATTTAAATCTTGTTTTGCCTGATCAGTGGCCAATTGCTGATCAGACGATTGCCACTGTTGTGGTACATACCGTACAGCACCAAGTCCTGCCCAGTCAACAATTTCAACATATTCAAGTGATGGTAGTTCAGCAATTAATGCCGTTAGTTTGTCTTTATAATCAACCGTTGCTTGTAAAATTTCCTAAACAGTAAAATCAAACAAAATGTCATGTATTTATTGTTTTTGTAAACTTCTATTAAACATAATATACTATACTAACAATGTGTTGATCTAAACATATGCTAAACGTTTCCCAGTCATCTTCAGTTACCAGTGAATTTAATATAGTAAAAGGTGAAAACGTGACTACAAGTCCAAGGGTTTCAATTTCACACAATTCTATAGGAGCTTCGGGAATTTCTCTCTCCAATACTTGGCCTAACTGAAAGAGTTAATACATAATATATAAATAAACCATTAAAATCACTATCATAAAACTGAAATGCATAAAAATTAACTTCTTACCCAAGAATTTAGTTTATCGTAATAAGGAGAAACCCTCTGATTGCAGTCTTTTGGTACAAATTGAATTATAAGACAACTCGATAGATTTTTTAATAAATCCTGATAGAAAAATATATATATTAGTAAACTTTCATCAAAATAAGGTACCAAAAGAAACAATGTAAACTAAACTATAATATGCTCTCGGCTGGCGATAATATCAGTGACCGTCTCTTCAGATACACTGTCATCGTGAATCTCGCACTAAAAATTGAAAATAAAAGCAATTATTATCAAATTAATAAAGGTTCAAAATTGTAATTACCAATATTCTCAGACAATCGTATCGTTTAACCAAACTATATATGCGATGACAAATTTCAAATTTCTGTTGTATCCTCAATACAAGCGCATCATGTCCTAAAGCCTAAAACAATATGGATAAGATTTAATTTTGAATCTATTTGTGAAAAAATGAAATTAATAATACTAACTTGAAAACACGTCCAAACGGGTAAACATTTAATTTTAAAAACATTTAATATTTCTGTATTTGCATATTGTTTGTCATATAAAGTCTAATAAATTAATTTAAGAAAAATCCATCATATAATAAATTTACATTTTTGGTATTAATGAATAAAGTAAAAAACTTACGCTATTCTTTATAGTTAACAAATATATATTACTTACAATTTAGTTATTAAATTACACTTTCAATTTTGTAAAGGATACAATAACAGGTAGTGCAGAAATATTTAACCAAATGCTTGGTGTTAATGTCATACTATCAGATAAATTGAGACTCTGAAAATGTAAAATCAATTAATGAAAACGATTATATTCTTCTTCTCCCTCATCTTCTCTTCCAACTATTTGGGTTCAGTAACCCTAGTCTTCCACTTCCACATAACTAAATTTCCGAATCCTTATTACTTACACATGCTCATCACATATCATTCTCTATTATATCTCCCAACTTTTTTCAGTCTTCCTCTCCCCACTTTCCAACAACATACATTCCCTTTACTAATCTTACTACCTCGGTCTTCCTCTTCTGTCTAAATTAATATATCATTACTTAAACACACTTCAGTTTTATGTGATGATAAAGCCAGTCCTGATAAATTATCACCAGATATGTGGAACCAAATACTATATTTACTGCACAGTTCTTTTAGGTTTGCAATATCATCCATTTGACCAGTGACGTGTGCTCCTAATAATAATAATAAAAAAAAATAAACATTTATGTAAAAAGCATCAAAAATAACTAAAACTTTATTACCCGCTCTTGCAAAAACAATAAGAGGTTTTTTTTTATTTTCAACATCAATTTTGATAATAGTCTCTAATGCATTCAAGTCTGCTTTGTATGGGAATAGTATATTTAATACACTCGGTATGATTTGCACGCATTTTTCACCCATTCCAATCTATGAACACCAAAGTAATAATATTTTAAATATTATGTTCAGGCTGAAAAAATCAAAAAACTAATAGTACACTAATTTGAATTACTTGTACAGCAGTTTTCTTTATTATGCCAAACAAGATTGGATCCGGCGTACAATAAATAACCGGCTGTTCAGTTGGATTAAAATATTCTGGACCAAATGAACGGTGTAAAGCAAGTAATGTCACTCTTTCATAACTCAATATCACGTTTTCCGTGTAAAATGTCCCACAATTTGAAAATCTAAACATTAGTTCAAACGATTGTTTAAATAAATGACCAATAATACCTACAATAATTAATATGTATATTGAATATAACATTAATAAGCATAAATTTATACTGACTGAAATATTTTTGATATCCACATAGTTGTGGACTTGTTGACCAATGATAAAACCGGCAGTGTCTGCTCATTGGGCAAACAGTGACTAATGTAATAGCCGAGAGAATATGACGTCAGACTGAATTTATCCAGGTCTTGTAGAACGGGAAGAGAATTTTCTTCATACTCTTCGTCATTTTCTTTCTTGTTTTGACTCAACACCAACATCTGTAATACAGGGAAAACGAAAAATGTATTCCTACTGGAAACTTCAGACGAACGTCAGGTTGTAAACTCACTTGTAACGATGCCAAGATATCGCTGAACGACTTGGAACCCAACGACAAGGCATGGGACGTCAGTTGGGTGTTCAAATGATTGGTCTCTAGATTGTCCAGAGTATTCAAGAACTGTTCGCGTAGATCCGTGAAAGGAGACGATCCATCGACCTTTTTTTTACACAGAGAAAAGCACACACATAATACATAGGTAAAAAGGAACGACAAACGGCACGGAGCCGCGCTCGGCCGTCCGACGCACTTACGTTGTGGTCCAGAACATGGTCTGCGGCTTTTGGCTCGTTCACGTCGGGAGACGACATACTTGCGGCGTCCGGCACTTTTATTTTCGAGTACAATTAAAACGACAATAAAGATGTGTCGTCGTCATGTATGGAGCGCGCGCGGTTATATAAAATTACACGTTACACGGACGTAGAGACTGGGTATTGCGGTAAAATTAATTCGCCTGTTATTTAATTAATTAAACCAACAACGCCAAACATTACCGAAACCGGTATATTACTAGAAAAATGATTTATGTAAAATGTACCTATTTACAAACTATCGAAAAATGTTGTCTGTGTAAATTCAAAATGTTTTTGTTACGTATCAATATTGATAACGGCGCCGATAACAGTGATTATTATCTACGTTCCACGATTTAAGATAATGCACAGATATATATATTATACATAATATTATATACTAATTACTAATTAGTCATAGTATATTATAATATATCTGTGAAGATAATATCATATAATGTTATCTTAAATCGTGCAACACGCGTCGCATAGATATAACTTTATGGTATTGGTAAATTTGTATCCATCGCATTTTCCACGCCCCGATAAGTCCAAAAATCCGACAAGTCGTCAGCATATTAAGTAATAAATTTGTGTTCGTCGAGTAGCAGTATATAATAAGATAATTAAGATAATATATCGTTTCAGGTCGACGAATTTTTTTACGCGACGTGGATACGTCGTACGGGCCAAAATCACCGGCCGAACGACGCATGCGCACGTACAGACTACAGCGTGTTCGAGATAACTCGAAACGCTTTCGAGTTCGTTTTTAACCGATTTGAATAAATTATTGTTGTTGTTGTTGTTGTTTTTTTTATATTTATAATTGAAGACAAACTTTTTACCGACTTGCGCAATGCAATCTCTAGATAAGTATAATATTTGTGTACATTAATCACGGTCCTAAACCCAAAATTTATGGTTATTTTTATTATTTTAATAATCAGTTGTTTGAAAATTTTATTTTTCACACATTTTATAGCACTGTACTGTAATAATCTGTAACTATATTGTAACTCGACCAATTTTGGGTTTTATTTAAGACCACGGTGTTTATACATTAAAATTACTTTTAAAAAAATCATCCCGTTCTAGGGTTTTTTTTCAATTGAAGTAGATATCTACTAACATATTAAAATCTTGTTATAATTCCGAAATTAGTCGATTTTAGGTTTAGGACTATGACGTTCGATCCATAAAAATTACTTTAGAAAAATGTTGTTACTCCGATAACAAAAATGGGTATTCCTACTTGAAAAACAAAAAAACTTTAAAAAAGTATTTCCAGTTATCTCGAACCTACCGTATGCCTTACGAAAAAATTAATTTGAACAATAATATTTTTATATTTAAGTGTTTCTTTCTCTCTCTTCTCTCAGTCTCACTCACTCTGTACGATGAATCGTGCATTCGTGCCATATAGACCTTAACTAATATATAAGCACAGAACAATGTATGAGGTCTATAATACATGCAATACCTATACTATCATTGATTATACAGAATGTTTCTAAAATTAATACCAAAAATTTACACACATACTCAGTAAAGTCACCCAATGATAAAATATTTGGAATTTTTTTCGATACCTTCAAAACCTATAGTTTTAGATTCCGAGGAAGCTTATGGTTTTACAATGATGTTTATTTATTTTTTTTTTTTTTTCTGTAAACACTTTTTCTACCAGAAGGAGTGCTCCGATCTTTACACTCATACCCGGTTTCGGGTAGCAAATTGCATCTAGTTGGTACTTTTGAGATGCTTGTCGATTTTCATAATAGTTTTTTAATGCGTAAGCAAAAACTACCAAAAAATTACGAAAAATACGATTTTGTAAAATCGAGAATTTTAATTTCGTCGTAATTTCGAAAATAATGACTTTATAATCTTGA